>JBAKBP010032000.1:0-23725 GCA_037953745.1 Lithodes maja
AAGCGCAAAATACTATTCAAACTAAAGCAGGAGGCTACCCGTGTGTCAATCTACCCAGGATCATATACCCTTGAACGACCATCTGCAACCACGTTGTCACAACCGGCAATATGGCGTATGTCCAGGTTATATACCAATAACCTTAGTGACCACCTGGTCAGCCTCATACTCCGATTGTGAAACTGGTCCAAGATCTTGAGAGGGTGATGATCTGGGTAAACTACAACGACCGGACCATAGGCTGGAACATAGACCTCGAAATGCCCCAGCGCATCATCGTCCTTTTCACTTTCATTCATCAGGTTCTGAAACGTTGCTAGTGCATTCTTAAGTCCGTCAGGCATAACATTGCACTGGTAGGTACTCCCGTCCACAACAAAACCACATACCTCTTTAGCACGCTCGGACAAAGTTACAAGCAACGACCACTCACGACATTCCTTATCCCTCAGACCCTTCGTCCACACGTAATCCAGCTCTGCTTGCACCATAGGCTGTCGAGCAGGATTTATACGGTAGGGAATTAAACTGAGCCTTGCACTATCTCCAGCCTGCATGTCGGATTCTACCCCGTACATCAGGCCTGGAGAAGCAACAAACATGCGAAAGTACTGCCATAGCCTAGTAAATAACTGCCTTGCACTGTCTCCACGAACAACATGCCTAGTGCCCTCCCACAACCCAGCCGAGACCGCAGCTTCTAACCTGTAGTCTCCCTCCTTCTCCACCTTCGTCCCTAGAACAGCCAGGTCATGAGAGGGACAATCAGTACCACCTGTGCAGTCACTCCCATAGTTCATTATTGCTAAGGCTTCCCCGCCGATACCGTACATGCGCACCCCCGCATTCCTTGTGACGACATCTGCCTGCGCAGCATCACCGCTTTCAGCGACATGGCCAGATACAGTCGGTCTATGGTAGGGCTGTTGCATTAGACTAGAGCAGCATTGGGAGGCTATGCGACGACCGGGCACTGCGATACCACAGCCGACCTTACCAATCTGCTCAATGTCCTCCTTTTGACCACCACCCTTGGCAGCCATGGGTCGACCCTGACCTGGCAACCATGCCAAAGCCTCGTCGCCCACCTTGAACCACCGAAACAACGAGGCTAACGGTCTTTCAACAGTCACGTGACCTGCCCGTGGAACATCTTGCACCGCCCGAGTTGTGAGACTCAGGGGCTCGGCACGACCAGTGGGGTATGAACCGAGCTGGTGCTGGAGTGCTGCACACTGCTGCTCAGGCAGGTGCTCTAGCGCTTCCACAGCCACCAGACTCGTGTCCCCCGCCCACTGTTCCGCCGAGACATGACAATCCCTTCTCTCCTCCACCTGTGCCCTACTACCCCCCTCTCCTTCTCCACCTTGGCCGCGGCAGACCAACGCAGGGACAGTAGGCTGCTCAGGTGGTTGCCTCACAAACTCCTCCAACAGGTTCACATGACATGCTTCCCCGTCCTCGTGTTTAATCTCGACAGCACCATTACCACACTTCTGAACTTCCGGATCCTCCAACTGCAGTTTACAAATATCTGAGGGAACCAACTTGTCTAGATGCTTCCGAAGCAACCCAAGTCCTTCCCCAATATCAAACTGAGCAACCCTTTCTTCTCTCCGTGTGCAACGTTGCTGCCTCGGAGTCTCTTCCTGCCCTACCTCCTCACTAGCTGTGACAGGTCCTGGGGCCTCTCCAGACTCTAACATAGGTGCCAATACTGAATCACCCAGGAGAGCCGCCGAGTCAAAACTCTTAAAACCAACTCCAACTTTAGCCTCCTCCTGTTGATCGTTCCTCTGCTGGTCTGAAGACGGAGGACTAGGCTGTGACACTTTATCTGCCCGAGCTCGGGTGACAACACACGCCATGGGTTGTGTCTGGCACCGCTCGACCCACTCTTGCTCTTCCCCACTCACGTCGGCCGGCCTCTCGGCAACGACTAAGGGTAGAACCTCAGAAGCGGGCATTGCAAAGTCGTTGCCGAGAAGAAGGTCGACGCCCTCCACTGGCAGTTTCTCCACAATCCCGACATCCAATTCACGTGCCACACCATCCACCTCCAACTCCAACCGCACCAGCGGGTATGACCGAGTTGCATTAATACCCTGCACCACTACCACCCGAGCCGCATTTATAGGGTAGCCAGTCAAGTTATTCATCAGAGTCTGGGAAGCACCCGTATCACGCAAGACCTCTACTCCATGCTTGCGCCCCGCCCACATCACGCAACCCCGTCCTCTATGGTCGCAAAAAACATCCTGAGCAGGGTTCGAGCCTCCCAGGTGCTTCTGCATTGGCTGTGCCTCAGCCTCTGACGAACTGCCCCGGGCAAACTCAGAAAACTTCGGAGACACACCAATGTTGCAGGCCAAAGACACAGCTGCTGTAGGTGGTTTGCTAGGACAGACTCTTGCAAAGTGCCCCTTTTCATGACAATGATAACACTCCAACTCCCCTCTGGGCTTCCCTTGGTACTGGGAAGGGCCCGGCCCCTTCTTAAATGGGACGGTGCTAGTCTTGTGGTCAGTCTTGGTATCATAGCTCTTGTACTTGTTTGCATAATGTATATCACTAACTCGGGGGGGTGGGGCGTCACGCCCCTTGTTACCTGCCTCACTACGCTGGGCAGACCCGCACCCACGAATTAGTGATAGCCGGAGGTCAGCCATCTCAGCTGCCTCCTGTAGAGTTTTTGGGTTCTTTTCTTTAATTGTTAAAGTCATTTCTGCACCTGTACACTTATAAAACTGCTCGAGCAGAAACAGCTCAGTCAACTGTTCGGCCGTCTCAGCTTTCTCAGAACGTGTCCAGTTTGTAAGTGCATCTTTTAAGTCCCGGGCATGTTCAAGAAAGGTCGCCTCCCTAGTCTTCGTAACACCCCGAAACTTCAATCGATATGTTTCTGGTTGCAACTCGTATGCCCGTAGGACAGCTCTCTTCAATACTGGGTAGTCAATGCAAGACTCTAAAGGTAGTGCATCATAAGCCTTCAGACCCTTACCCGTAAGTCTTGAGGAGACTAGAGCTGCCCACTTCTCTTCAGGCCAATTATGCTCCCTACACTTCTTCTCAAAACGATTAAAAAATTCTGTGACTTCAGTTTCACTAAATGCCGGCACCAATTTGACTAAGTGGGACAAGGACTGTTCTCTTACTTGGCCCTCACGGCCCATCCGAGTCCCTGTCGACTCTGCACGAGTCTTATCTAAATCTATTTGAGCACAATATTTCTCGGAGTCGTACCTAAGCTCAGCCTCGTGCCTCCTAGTCTCAGCCTCAATCTCCTTCTCCTGCTTCCTAGCCTCATTCTCAATTTTAGCAAGCTCAAGTCTAAATATCATATCTGGAGACAGGCAGGAAGAGGGAGCTGCCACTACTGAAGGAGGGGGGGCAAGAACTGGGGAACCACCATACGCACCGCCCGAGGGCACTCCAATCTTCCAATTCTCATCCCTCTGTGGGAGGGTGCTAACCTCCGGTACTTGAGTGGACGGCACTGTGGGAGTCGAGTGAGAGGGGATCTGGGGAGGAACCCCCCCCAAACGCCCTCTCCTCCGAAACCCCATGTCGCCCACGCAACACCCAGGAAATCAGCTCCCCCTTGGACATCCCTCCTACATTGGATCTGCCCAAAACCTTGGCTATCAGGTGCAAGCCATAAATATTCACCCCAGTCAACCTCTCCTCCGTCACGTGGTACCGCTTACTCACAAAAACTCTAGCATCCTCCTCACTGATTACTAACGGCACCTCTTCAACTGGCATCTCTCGCTCCTCGTCAATACTAGGGCACGACATACTGAAGTTCACAAAAAATTCTCGAGACAAAAGTGTTAAACTCCCTTATGTAAGCACTAATTACTAAATTAACTGGAGTCTCTTAAATGCTCTCCTAATTGCCTTACAAAAAAAAATATTCTTCAATATGCACGCTAAAGTACGAACAAACAAATGTTGTACAACTCTGCAAAAAAATTATCCTGTTCACAAAATCCTAAGCAAGGTCGCCATTTGTTACGACCGGGCACTCGGGTACACTAGGGCTCTTACACAGGACTCGAGTATGGCTCGCTGCCACAACGGAAACACACGATCCCAACCCCAGAGTACTGCCAGCCGAACAAAAAACGCCACTACCCTCCAGAGTTCTATCTGCTATAACGGGGTATACAAGAACTCGGTACTAGCGTTTCACACAACAGACTAATAACAAGACGGGAGTTATCTAGTCTGGTCAACAATCAAACAAAGAAGAAAGTACTACAACACTAAAGAAGTTGGCCGAAGCCGAAGTAATCCACCCTTGAACTAAGAACTTAAGAAGTCCTCCACCCTCTACTTCGGATCGGCACTATTACGTTACGTTAAACAATAGTCCTCGAGCATCAAGCAAGGAATCTTCTGATAAGTTAGATGCTTCTCGAATACTCATAAGAAGTAAGTATCGGATTTTGAACAGCAATTTAATGAATAACTCACTGGTAATTAAAGGCTTTAAATTGACATAAGAAGAATTATAAGAATAAGCAATAGGATATGGCAAACATTAAGAAGAAGTACTCCGACAATGCACTGGCAATAGCCTACTAAGATTGTGCTCGTGGGCCACTAATCTCTGAAGTAGCTAAGCGTGCCACACATGAAATCAATAGTGCATAAACAATAATATACATAAGGAGAAGCTTCAATACTATGCTGTATCTGCTGGTCGAGCAAAGTCTAGCTGGGATACATAAGGTTAAGAGACAATGGCTGAGCAAGCGGCTCGTAGCCTAGCGAGGTCCTTAAGACTGTGCGGCCAAATTACGTTAATTGACGGGATGCTCTCTTGAGAGATCCAGATCACTAGTATCTGGTTCTCTCCTGGCGATCCTCTCAAAGTCAAGCAAATGAGATAGCACAGTGTTGGGTGGCAGAGGCAAAAGCCTTCACTCGCAACACAGTGCTAAACTCCCACGGTACACAGTCAGAAAGACCACCTAGGCGATCCACGTCTCCGTTGCAATTGTACTGGTTCAACCGCAACCTAGTACTCATAGGAAATCACAACTCAGAAACCCTATCCCAGTCTAGCATTGCCTAAACCAGCAGAAAACAGGAACATGAATAATCGCCCACAGGGAAATGCATATACGAGTGCAACAAACATCAATCAATCCTATTCTAGTTAACCCTTCCAAAAATAGGCTATCTAACAGGCACTTATCTCGTGAGAACTCAAGCGATAATACTTTGGCTGACTAAATCTGCACCAAAGGGGTCATTGGTTAAAAAGGGACGAGAAGAGAAGAAGATAGGCTGTTCAGAGAGTAGAGAAAGTTCACATCAGTCGGAAGAATATGGATAGTTGCAAGGGATATGAGAAGTCGCTCTGCCTGATGAGTTCTAAAGAATTGTGGCGAGGACCTCTCCTTTTTATACTCGGCCCTCTAGTGAGCATATCGCCAACTACTAAGGACCGCCCACTAGCAATCGTTACGTAATATTCTCTCTCAATCTGGGATCGACAAAGGATTTCCCACGCGCTGAGAGGGAGGAGGGAGGAGGGAGGGAGGCCTACCTACCTCGTGGCGCGCTCACGGGCCGTCGTTACATAACTCTCTCTCTTCTCCTCATCATTACATATAAGTCCCACACACAATACTTATAACTAATGATATAAAATAGAACTCGTTGACTCAGATGAAAACAAAATACATATTTATAATACTTATAGTACAACGGCTCACATAAACTAAGTTAGGAAACTCTACACAGACTACAGCCAAAGTTCCTGCCCTGACGATCCTAGCGAGAGTGGGGCCTGACTGGGCGTTCTGTACAGCATGCTCATACTCGACATGCGTCACACCCCACTTCCATATTTGTCCTCATTAAACCCCACTTCCATATTTGTCTTAAATGTATTACTGTTAAGGGGGCCCACCTCGCTTGTTTTATCTTTCTCTCCCTCTCTCCTTGGCTTGTATCCATTCCAACACATTCACCCTACTGTTTTAAGACGCATACCCCCATCCAGGTGTCAATATTTTCCTTGCGAGCGGTAGCAAGCCAGCATATATATATATATATATATATATATATATATATATATATATATATATTTTTTTTTTTTTTACAGCAAGCTAAATTTGTACATTTTTCGATCGAAAAATTTCTCCGGCGAAGCCGGATTTCTCCATACAAATATGGCTCGCTATCGCTCGCCAGGAATAAATAGACACTTGGATGGGGATAAACGTCTTAAAACAGTTGGCTGAATGGGGCCGAATGGATACAAGCCAGAGAAAGAGAGAAAAGGGGAGAAAGATAAAACAAAAGCAGATGACCCCCCCCTTAAGGCTAAATAAATTGTATTAATATGAGTTTATCTTAGCAGCAGCAGCACAGCAGTAGCAGTAGCAGCAGCAGCAGCAGCAGTAGTAGTAATCTCTCAGGTGAAACATGCAGATTAGGTCGTATGCAAATGTTGCCAGTCTTGCAAATATTAGGAGGCAGATACCCGGGATGCAGCGCTCGCCAGGGAATTTACATAAACAAGTTGAGAATCACGACGCTCTGGGCTCGCAGGACAGACGGAGATGTGTGTGTGTGTGGGGGGGGGGGGGGGGGGGGGGTTGGCTCGCAGGACAGACGGAGTTGTGTGTGTGTGTGTGTGGGTTGGCTCGCAGGACAGACGGAGTTGTGTGTGTGGGTGTGTGTGTGTGTGTATGTATGTGTGATGTGTGTGGGTTGGCTCGCAGGACAGACTGAGTTGTGTGTGTATGTGTTTATATGTGTGTATTATGAGTGTTGGGTCGCAGGACAGACGGAGTTGTGTGTGTGTGTGTGTGTGTGTGTGTGTGTGTTGGGTTGCAGGACAGACGGAGTTGTGTGTGTGTGTGTGTGTGTATGGGTTTATAGTATTATGTGTGTTGGGTCGCAGGACAGACGGAGTTGTGTGTGTGTGTGTGTGTTTATGTGTGTGTATTATGTGTGTTGGGTCGCAGGACAGACGGAGTTGTGTGTGTGTGTGTATGTGTTTATAGTATTATGTGTGTATTATGTGTGTTGGGTCGCAGGACAGACGGAGTTGTTGGGTCGCAGGACAGACGGAGTTAACATAAGAACATAAGAAAATGGGAGTCTGCAGAAAGCCGATTGGCCTAAGCAAGGCAGATCCCTGTCCCACACAACCCCAATTCAATTACAAAGCCCAATTATAGGCTTCACACTCTAATACCCTGAGGATCATCTTACCAAAACGGTTAGAGATTAACGCAGGATTATGGGGGTCTGCAGAGCGCTGATTGGCCCAACCCGGCTGATCCCCCTTCACACCCAACCCTTCTCGTCCATATGCTTATCCAATTTTATCTTAAAGCTCCCTACAGTTTTAGATCCCACTATAGCACTTGGTAGTCCATTCCACCCATCTACAACTCTGTTACCAAACCAATACTTGCCTATATCTTTTCTGAAACGAAATTTATCTAATTTTAAACCATTGGTACGAGTTCTTTCGCTATCACTGAGCTTTAGTACATTTGTCATGTCCCCTTTGTTAATCCCACTAACCCACTTGAACACCTCTATCATATCCCCTCTAACTCTGCGTCTCTCTAACGAATGTAAACCTAATTTCTTCAACCTTTCTTCATACGAAAAATTTATAATATTATGGATCATTTTTGTCATTCTACGCTGTACTCTCTCCAATGAATCTATGTCCATTCTGTAATAAGGACACCAAAATTGGACAGCATAATCCATATGGGGTCTCACTAATGACAAGTAAAGTTTTAAGATAACATCAGCAGTTCTGTTACTCACACTCCTAGAGATGAACCCGAGAATCCTGTTTGCCTTATTACGAACGCTTATACACTGTTTTCTAGGCTTCAAATCATTGCTAACAAACACACCTAGATCTTTCTCGCAGTCTGAATTTTCTAATTCTAAATTAGCTAGTTTATATTTAACATTTGTTTGCATCTTCCCTATCTTTAATACCTTGCATTTGTCAATGTTAAACTTCATCTGCCAATTTACTGACCATTCATGTAAGGTATCTAGATCCCTTTGGAGGCACTCTATATCGCTATCTGAATCAATTGATCTCCCTATTTTAGTATCGTCTGCGAATTTACTTATCCTACTAGTTATACCTAAATCTAGGTCATTTATGTATATAAGAAACAACAGGGGACCTAATACCGATCCCTGGGGGACACCACTTTTGATTGCTCCCCATTCTGACTTGGTACCATTTATGCTGACTCTCTGCTTCCTACCAATTAGCCATGACCTAATCCATCCTAACAACGCCCCACCTATTCCATGTGCCTCAACCTTTCTCATCAATCTCTCATGAGGGACTCTGTCGAAAGCTTTACTGAAATCTAAATATATAATAAGAACATAAGAACATAAGAAAATGGGAGTCTGCAGAAAGCCGATTGGCCTAAGCAAGGCAGATCCCTGTCCCACACAACCCCAATTCAATTACAAAGCCCAATTATAGGCTTCACACTCTAATACCCTGAGGATCATCTTACCAAAACGGTTAGAGATTAACGCAGGATTATGGGGGTCTGCAGAGCGCTGATTGGCCCAACCCGGCTGATCCCCCTTCACACCCAACCCTTCTCGTCCATATGCTTATCCAATTTTATCTTAAAGCTCCCTACAGTTTTAGATCCCACTATAGCACTTGGTAGTCCATTCCACCCATCTACAACTCTGTTACCAAACCAATACTTGCCTATATCTTTTCTGAAACGAAATTTATCTAATTTTAAACCATTGGTACGAGTTCTTTCGCTATCACTGAGCTTTAGTACATTTGTCATGTCCCCTTTGTTAATCCCACTAACCCACTTGAACACCTCTATCATATCTCCTCTAACTCTGCGTCTCTCTAACGAATGTAAACCTAATTTCTTCAACCTTTCTTCATACGAAAGATTTCTAATATTATGGATCATTTTTGTCATTCTACGCTGTACTCTCTCCAATGAATCTATGTCCATTCTGTAATAAGGACACCAAAATTGGACAGCATAATCCATATGGGGTCTCCCTAATGACAAGTAAAGTTTTAAGATAACATCAGCAGTTCTGTTACTCACGCTCCTAGAGATGAACCCGAGAATCCTGTTTGCCTTATTACGAACGCTTATACACTGTTTTCTAGGCTTCAAATCATTGCTAACAAATACACCTAGATCTTTCTCGCAGTCTGAATTTTCTAATTCTAAATTAGCTAGTTTATATTTAACATTTGTTTGCATCTTCCCTATCTTTAATACCTTGCATTTGTCAATGTTAAACTTCATCTGCCAATTTACTGACCATTCATGTAAGGTATCTAAATCCCTTTGGAGGCACTCTATATCGCTATCTGAATCAATTGATCTCCCTATTTTAGTATCGTCTGCGAATTTACTTATCCTACTAGTTATACCTAAATCTAGGTCATTTATGTATATAAGAAACAACAGGGGACCTAATACCGATCCCTGGGGGACACCACTTTTGACTGCTCCCCATTCTGACTTGGTACCATTTATGCTGACTCTCTGCTTCCTACCAATTAGCCATGACCTAATCCATCCTAACAACGCCCCACCTATTCCATGTGCCTCAACCTTTCTCATCAACCTCTCATGAGGGACTCTGTCGAAAGCTTTACTGAAATCTAAATATATAATATCATATGACTTGTCATTATCTACTGCTTCATATACCTCTGAGAAAAAACTAAGCAAATTAGTAAGGCAAGACCGTCCCTGAGTGAATCCATGCTGAGAAGAATTGATTAAGTTAAATGTTTCTAAGTGGTTTCTCATTTTCTTAGCAATAATTGACTCTAGTAGCTTTCCTATGATTGAAGTGAGACTAATGGGACGGTAATTGGATGCTATTGATTTATCACCTTTTTTGAAGATCGGAACTACATTTGCAAGCTTCCAAGCTTCTGGAACAATACCTGTTTCTAATGACTTGTTAAATAGAAATGTTAATGGATAACTTAACTCATCTCTGCATTCTTTTAATACTCTAGCATATACCTCATCAGGACCAGGCGATTTATGAGGTTTCAGTCTGTCAATTTCCTTAACCACATCATTTCTACTTATAGTAACCGTACTTAACCTATTTTCTATACTATCGCTGTATACCTTACGGACTTCTGGAAACTGTGCCAAATTTTCATTAGTGAAAACGTAAAGAAATTGACTATTTAATGTACTGCACATTTCTAAATCACTTTCTGTCAATTTTCCTATCGAAGTTTTAAGGGGACCAATTACATCTCTAACCTTGGATTTATATAGTTGGTAAAAAGCTTTAGGATTATTTTTTGAGTCATTGGCAACCTTAATTTCATAATTTCTTTTTTCTTTACTAATATCCTTTTTTACCTGTCGTGATAGATTCTGATAGTAAGCAAGTAGGTGAATTTCGCCTTTTTTAATTTTTCTATATATTCCTCTCTTTTTTCCTAGAAGATCTAATAGTCTATTATTCATCCATTTGGGTTGGTTCTGTGTTGATCTAAATTTTCTTTTGGGGATATATTTATTTTGCGCATTGAATACTGACTTGATAAAATTATCGTATGTATCTACCAAGTTTGACGTCTCCTCCTGACTTAAGATGACAGGTACCTGAGAAAGGATACACTCATTTGGACACCTGGATCGACTTAATTTTTTGACCATAGGGTCCGCTAACAGGGCTTCTCTTAACCCACCATAATTGGCTTTTCTGAAGTCAGGTATTAATGTTGTATTCTCTCTGATATTACCTTTCCATTGTATATTAAAATACACAGAATTGTGATCACTATTTCCTAGGTGGTCCCCGATTTCTACACTATTTATCATATGTTCATTGTTACTGAAAACTAAATCGAGAATATTATCACCTCTAGTCGGCGTATCTATGAATTGAGATAAAAAACTATCTAATATATAATATATTATATATAGTCATATAATATCATATGACTTGTCATTATCTACTGCTTCATATACCTCTGAGAAAAAACTAAGCAAATTAGTAAGGCAAGACCGTCCCTGAGTGAATCCATGCTGAGAAGAATTGATTAAGTTAAATGTTTCTAAGTGGTTTCTCATTTTCCTAGCAATAATTGACTCTAGTAGCTTTCCTATGATTGAAGTGAGACTAATGGGACGGTAATTGGATGCTATTGATTTATCACCTTTTTTGAAAATCGGAACTACATTTGCAAGCTTCCAAGCTTCTGGAACAATACCTGTTTCTAATGACTTGTTAAATAGAAATGTTAATGGATAACTTAACTCATCTCTGCATTCTTTTAATACTCTAGCATATACCTCATCAGGACCAGGCGATTTATGAGGTTTCAGTCTGTCAATTTCCTTAACCACATCATTTCTACTTATAGTAACCGTACTTAACCTATTGTCTATACTATCGCTGTATACCTTACGGACTTCTGGAAACTGTGCCAAATTTTCATTAGTGAAAACGGAAAGAAATTGACTATTTAATGTACTGCACATTTCTAAATCACTTTCTGTCAATTTTCCTATCGAAGTTTTAAGGGGACCAATTACATCTCTAACCTTGGATTTATATAGTTGGTAAAAAGCTTTAGGATTATTTTTTGAGTCATTGGCAACCTTAATTTCATAATTTCTTTTTTCTTTACTAATATCCTTTTTTACCTGTCGTGATAGATTCTGATAGTAAGCAAGTAGGTGAATTTCGCCTTTTTTAATTTTTCTATATATTCCTCTCTTTTTTCCTAGAAGATCTAATAGTCTATTATTCATCCATTTGGGTTGGTTCTGTGTTGATCTAAATTTTCTTTTGGGGATATATTTATTTTGCGCATTGAATACTGACTTGATAAAATTATCGTATGTATCTACCAAGTTTGACGTCTCCTCCTGACTTAAGATGACAGGTACCTGAGAAAGGATACACTCATTTGGACACCTGGATCGACTTAATTTTTTGACCATAGGGTCCGCTAACAGGGCTTCTCTTAACCCACCATAATTGGCTTTTCTGAAGTCAGGTATTAATGTTGTATTCTCTCTGATATTACCTTTCCATTGTATATTAAAATACACAGAATTGTGATCACTATTTCCTAGGTGGTCCCCGATTTCTACACTATTTATCATATGTTCATTGTTACTGAAAACTAAATCGAGAATATTATCACCTCTAGTCGGCGTATCTATGAATTGAGATAAAAAACTATCTTGTACTACCTCAATAAACTCCTTTGAATCAGAGTCGCCTATTTGTTGCTGCCAATCTATATTAGGGAAATTAAAATCCCCCATAATGCACACGTTGCTAAGCCTTGATGTTATTTTAATTTCCTCCCATAATGATGTTCCGTCATTTCTACTCATATTTGGCGGTCTATACATAACTCCAATAACTAAAGTCTCACTACCTTCGTTAACTTCTACCCAAACACTTTAATTTTCATTATTTACTCTAATACCTGATTTAGTACAGCTTTTTAATGAACTCCTGACAAACACTGCTATACCGCCGCCACTCCTACTTGTTCGGTCATATTTAAACAAACTATATCCCGGTATATCAAACTCTGCTAAAAAAATGCCTGGTTTCTGTATTAATCCATGTTTCAGTTAGCGCTATTATGTCTATATTTTCTTTGCTAACCAGTGCTCTAAGTTCGTTCATTTTGTTACATAAACTCCTGCAATTTGTATAATAAACCCTCAAACTATTACTTGTATTTGCAACTATTTTTCTATTGTTTTTAACTAATTTATTTTTACCTGTTGAACTACTGGACCTAGACGGAAAAGCTACGCTATCATAATGTTCGTTATTACTATCAATTTCATGTGGCTGGGATTCTATTTTACTTACACACCTTGTGTGTAAGTTGTGTGTGTGTGTGTGTGTGTGTGTGTGTATATGTGTGTATTATGTGTGTTGGGGCGCAGGACAGACGGAGTTGTGTGTGTGTGTATGTATTTATATGTGTGTATTATGTGTGTTGGGTCGCAGGACAGACGGAGTTGTGTGTGTGTGTGTGTATTTATATGTGTGTATTATGTGTGTTGGGTCGCAGGACAGACGGAGTTGTGTGTGTGTGTGTGTGTGTGTGTGTGTGTGTATGTGTTTATATGTGTGTATTATGTGTGTTGGGTCGCAGGACAGACGGAGTTGTGTGTGTGTGTGTATGTATTTATATGTGTGTATTATGTGTGTTGGGTCGCAGGACAGACGGAGTTGTGTGTGTGTGTGTGTGTGTGTGTATGTATTTATGTGTGTGTATTATGTGTGTTGGGTCGCAGGACAGACGGAGTTGTGTGTGTGTGTGTGTGTTATTCACTTGCTTGTTTTCGTCAAGGGGAATCCACGCAATGCGAGCTAAGCTCATTATTATCGCGCCTCCTTAACTGGGAATGTATTGCGTGAAATGCATGTTAAGTGTTTATGTATCGTTGGAATGGCTGTGGATGTGTGTGTAGTCTGTATTTTAGCCAATTGGCGACATCTGGAAACGAAGGCTTAGGGTTAATCTGTATGGAACCATTCTCACTACGGTACCAGTCTCACCCGAAGGCTTAGGTTGACCAGTAGCTTAGGTGAACCATATGATACCCATCTCGCCTTGTACCATTTTTGCCAACCCCAGATGGGACGTCACAACGTCGTCCACTTATTCCAGGTACCTATTTACAGCTAGGTGAACTGAGGCTAACACATGAAAGGAGACAAGCCCAATTTGTCTCCGCCCGGCCGGGGGATTGAACCCCCGATCCCTCGTGTGTGAGACGAGAGCGCTACCTACTAGGCTACGGGCTGTGTGTATGTGTTTATATGTGTGTATTATGTGTGTTGGGTCGCAGGACAGACGGAGTTGTGTGTGTGTGTGTGTGTATGTATTTATATGTGTGTATTATGTGTGTTGGGTCGCAGGACAGACGGAGTTGTGTGTGGTGTGTGTGTGTGTGTGTGTGTTGGGTCGCAGGGCAGACGGAGTTGTGTGTGTGTGTGTGTGTGTGTATTATGTGTGTTGGGTCGCAGGACAGACGGAGTTGTGTGTGTGTGTGTGTGTGTGTGTGTAACTACCCCCCTTCGGTTTGTCTACGGGAGATATCGTGACTATAACTTTTATTTTCATTTTGATTTTATTTTTTGTTTTCATTTTGTATAAATTAAATATTTTGCATTAATATTAATTACCATTGTATTTGTTTTATTTTGTTTTATAACTTTAAATTATAATTATATAATACATAATAGTTTTGTTATATTACTTAAATTTGATTTTATTATATTAACAAAAATTGTGTATTCTTTTCTTATCCATATATATTTATACCCTAATGATTAAATGAAGTGAGGAAGATTAACCCTATATAATATCCAGAAGACTACTTTGAAATCTGATTAAAATACGAGAACAACTCTTAAATTAAAATATCATCTTCGTAATAAATATTAAAATACGAGAACTACTCTTAAAGAGACTTTACCTTAATACAAGTACTAAATTAATAAAAGTACTTATCCATACTGAACACCCTTAAACTAAAGTTCAGTCTTTGTGTTCAACCTAAAGGTCACCCTCTAGACTCCTTCGGGGCCAAATCTTTAACTAATGCCCCTTTCACACATACAGGACTCGGGCGCCGAATACAGCAGAAAGCAACCGAGTAGCGACTCTGCTGCATGCGGCATCAAGTCGGCACCTATTCCTACCCATGCGGCTGTAGTCGTCTGTAGTCTGGTGAAGTCCTGGCAATGCGTGTCAAGTCGCGGTCCGCGACGAAAATGTTTGTCAGTTTTGAAATTTGGGCCAGACTTGAAATTTGTCTGGTGGATGCGGGGAGTAGTCTGCTCTAGTCGGCGCTAGTCGTACCAAGTCTTCTGTATGCGGCTGTAGTCCTTGTGTATATCGGCTCGAATTGTGTTTCATGTGTAGCATAAAGACTACTGCCGCATACACCAGAGTACAGCCGCCGGACACGAGTACAACCGAAAAAGTCTGCTGAAGTCTGCTGAAGTCGTGTGCATAAATTTGCATAAATTTGCATAAAAAAATTAAAAATTATGCAAAAATATGATTCATACGAGTACAACAGACAACAGCGGAATTCATCCGCATGCAGCCGCATACAGCAGACTCCAACCACATTGACAGGAGTGCAGACATATGACAACACCCGGAACCCAATGTGGCAGAAGAGTCGAGCCAACTTGACCGGACAAGTAACCGACAACAGAAAACTCCAACCGACAACACAAAAGTCGAACCGAAAACAGCCGCATCCACCAGACAAGAAATACTAGACATTTTTCCCAACAGAACGGCAACACGGCCCCTATATATAGGCCCCAGGCAGCGCACTCCCCAACAGTCTTCAATGAGACCACCAACGACGCACACCTACCACCCTCACCCTCGCCGCGCCTCTACCCTGACCTCTACGCTCACCTATACCGCCTTTACACCATGCCTGGACCCAGTCGAACACCAAAGACCAGGAAGTCGCAGAGTCCACAGAAAATCCAGAGGCAAGAAGACGACAACCGATTGGAAGACTTCTTTGGAGACGAGACCCAGATGAGTGAGGAAGAGAGCATGGAGGTAATCCAAGACAGCCAGCCTCCACGCCAAACACCCCCCGCTGCCAAGCGGCAAGCACCGCCACCAGCTCCCGCCAAAACCAGCATGCTACCGCCAGGGAGCAGCCAGGACACCCAGGACACCCATGACATCCAGGAGATCGACATCGAGACGGCTGACGAGGCCTCCCCAGATGCGATTATCTACGGCGTCAAATCCAAAAGAACTATAACGAGGGTAGTGTTGCGCCCCGAAGACGAGGTCGCCGTGATGGAGTGGTTGCGGGCACATACATTCATGCATGATAAGCAGGCCCGAGAATTCAAGGACTCTGACCGGAAGTGGCGCCTGTTTGAAAAGAAGGCCAAGACTCTGACCCCTCCAATAAAAGGTAAGTTTTCCCATATTGATACGTGAAATGTTATATTATTAATATTTACGTTGTTTATCTGTGTTAGTACAAATTTTTATGTGTTGTGATGAATAGTGACACTGTTTACCTGGGTAGATACCTGAAATATTGGGTGATATATAGACATTGTTGTGTGATATATACGTTTCTATTATATGTGATTTTGTCTTGCAAACAGGTGCTCAGCTGAGGACCTGGTGCGACAACATCCGCTCCAGGTTTGGCAAATTAACGGCAAGGAAGAGTGGTGCTGGGGCTGAGATACGGTACAGCGACCGTGATCAGTGGATCCTTGAACAGGGCAGTTTTTTCAGGGGTCACATTGTGCGGAACAAGCCTCGTAGCACCGGTAATGTGAGTGTTTATTATATATGTTATTCAAATTCAGCAATACTTATTTAATCATTTCCAATTATTCCCTTAAGGCAGTGTTTATGTTACATTTTGCTGTCATGTTATGCATGCTTTGTGGTTTCAATGAAACAATCTCCATAGATTTTTTATTTTAATTAATAATTATTTATTAACATCATTGCAACACCAAACTCCTACCCCCAAATGCCATTCATTACACTATAACACATCCCGACTCACCACATTACAGTAAAAATATTACATCTGCCTTCCTCCGATAACACAGTTCATATACCAGGCCGCATCACAACATACCATTATAAAATAATCTTCTTGTTTTCACCCCAAAAAACAGTTCCCACAGCATGCCTCATCCGACGCCAACGATGATGCGCCTGAGCTGGACGACCCTGTACTCGAGACCAGGACAGAGGCCGAGGACTCTGCGTCTGGGGCCTCCCAGCACAGCACAACAACAGGCACCAAGCGGCAGAAGGCTTCAACCAGCTCCGCTGAAATAGAAGAGGTGAGAAAAATTATAGAAATGTGCATATGCAAACAAATGAATGTAAGGTGTGGAAAGGTAAGACAAGTTATATAATGTGAAGAGTTGCTCTGGACTGCGAATGCGCCACTCCCACTGACACGGTAAGGCAAATATTGACATGCGCTACTAACTTCATTAATGATGTAAACTAAACATATTTTATTAACATGTACCTATTATGTAATATTCCTAATACATATCTTACAGAAATCTGGAATGCAGATGGAGATTTATGTTATTTATGAGTGTGCATTGCATAATTATCCTGACGCTGTCTGATAATAATCAACTTTTTGGACATCTCTCTTTATAGATACAGCAGACGGTGACCGCCTTCCGCAAGGACGTCAGTGAACTCCGGGAAAGCGTGAAGACAGGAGGTGGACGCCTCAAGCCTCATGTTTCCGCGTTCGTTGCCTACCTTGCGGAAGTCATGAATGAGTGGTCTGCCGATGACTGCAACACGGCTCAGCAGGAGATGACTACCTACGTGCTGCAGATGGACAAGATGGCGCGGCAACGGGCTTCGGGGGCAACTGCAACCCCAGCGAGTGCGGCACCACCCCCCGTCCAACCTCCACAACCCTCCGTCAGCGTCCAACTTGCGCCCCAGGTATACCAACAACGTGTGCCACAGCTGACTCCACACCTGGGCCAACCTCTTGGACCGGCCCCACAGTTTACGCCCACCTTGTGGGGCAGCTCCACCCCCACATATGGGACACACCTCGCGGTGCCCGCCACACCTGGGAGAAGTTTTCAGAGGCAACTCTTTGATGTGAGTCTCAACCTGGACTCCCCAAACCCAACACTACACACACCGCAGCACGAGGGGCAGTAGAGAATTTCCGTCCAATGTAAAGATTAAAATAAAATTCTGTTGTGAATACTGTGTTTAGAATTCCAATCCCATATGCCAGTAATATGTTATGAAACAATAAATAATACTTATCTTTGCTGAAAATAGTCTCTAGTAATAATACCCAAAAATATGTCCTTAAATAACATGGCAGGCAAATATTTACGACTTGACATTCATTCACAAAAGTGACTACTAAATAAAATATAGATGAATAAAATAGATGTTGAAAATATAGATGAATATAATATATGTTTTCTAAAATTAATATACACTCATCATATACAAATGCCCGCGACGGCAATAACAAAGCAAGAAAGTAATAGCCTGATACGTATAAATATTAATATATAATAATAAAATATAACTGACGCATGACAGTTACATAATAAATTACTGAATGTCATGGAAATACTGAATAATGAAATAATATGCGAAAGCAAATGACTGAAGAGAAGTGAAAATGAAAGTAATAATTATTAATAAGAAACATATGAACATATAAAATTTGCAAATGATATATGGACAATGGCACGCATGATTTAATTAGAAAGAGCTGCAAATTAGGTCAGTTAATATAACATTAAAATACACACAATCATCGTACCTTCATGAGTCACTGAACCGGCTATCCTGCCAGCTCACACTGCCCCGGGTTGATGTGAAGTAGTCTGCCATGTAGCGACGCAACTCCTTTGCGTAATTAGTAGCCTGGTTTCCGGTCAGTGGCATGAGCGGCTCCAACTGGTCACCATCCCTCCAAGACCCTGGCGTCACCCTGTGGGTGACTGGGTTCTCCCTGTCAAGGAAGCCAACGGGGTGGTGACTGGGGAAACGGCGACGGATGAGGTTGTGTAGGCAACAGCATGCCAGCACCACAGACTCCACTCTCTTGGGTTGCAGGGGAATGGTGGTGAGCAAACATCTGAACCTGTAGAATAGGGAGACACAAAACATGGTTATTATCAAATACCTGCCTCTGCAAAGAGAATAAGTTAGCAATGCAAGTGTATAGCCTTATTAATGGCATTAACCCCACCAAAATTGAAAGATATTTACCTGTTAGCCAAGATGCCAAAGGCATTTTCCACCACCCGTCGAGCCCTGGACAACCGGTAGGAGAAGATCATCTCGCCCATGTTCGTAGAGCGATGTGGGAATGGTTTCAGTAGCCAGGGTCGCATGGGGAATGCGTCGTCAGCTAACAGGAAGTAGGGCACAGGCCTGGCACCAGTGTGTAGGGGTTGAGGAGGCGGAAGTCCCAGGGTGTTGTTCTCCAGGCCGGCCCTGATAGGTGTCTGTGCAAAGACACCACCGTCAGACCCCGAACCAGTGGCACCCACATCGCAGTACAGGAACTTGTAGTCAGCATCCACAACTGCCATAAGCACAATAGAGTGGAATCCCTTGTAGTTATAGTAAAGGGACCCAGCATTGGCAGGGCAGCGAATGGCTATGTGCTTACCATCAATAGCACCAACGGCGTGTGGAAACTGCCAGCGTTCTTCGAAGAGGTCAGCACATTTCTTCCAATCTTCCGGGGTCTTGGGGCATGGCAGAATGAGAGGGTGGTATTCTTGGTAGATGGCCTCACAGGTGTCAGGAACCAGCAGTGAAATGCTGTTATGGGCGACGCGGAAATCATAGGAGAGTGTTTGATATGAATCACCAGTCGCCAGGTAGCGCAGGGTAATGGCGAGACGAAGGGCAGGGCTCAGGGATTTCCGCCAGAAGGTGTCCTGTCTCTCTATCCTGGGTGTTATCTTCTCCACCATTTCCCAGAACATGTCCACGTCCAACCTGGTGAAGTTTCTGAAGCTGCGGTGGTCTTCGCGCATGAACTCATGCATGATATTCTCGTAGTGGCCATACATTGGCCGCCGCAGGAGCCAGTTCCGCGTCCACACTGACCTCCTCTTCCTCCTTCGTTGTTTAATGGCTATTTTCAGAGCCAACAGATCAACCTGGAGAGTTAAATCCATGGACATGGTCGCCAGGTATATGTCTATATTTTGGCGCTGGGAGGGTGTAATGAATACGTGCGCATCCATGTTGTGTGGTAGAGTGTCACCGTAGCTGTTGACGCAACGGTGGAGTCGACTGTAATGATGTTCAGCCCTGCTAGACCGCCCCTTTTTATACATCCGCTGGCCACACAACTTGTGTGTGTCGGCTTTATGCGGGTGTATGCGGTTCGACTCTGAAGTCGATCGTCTGTATTCTGGAGTCGATCGGCTGAAGTCTTATAGATGCGGGTGAAGTCGGCATGTAAAAATGACCGTTATTTTTTTGGTCGGTTCGAGTCTCAAGACTTCTCCGGAGTCAAGACGACAACGTCGGCTGTATGCGGCTGTAGTCTGGTGAAGTCCGTTGGATGCGGCATACCGAGCCAACTCCAAAAGTCGGGGGACAAAAACGCTACTCTGCTGTATTCGGCGCCCGAGTCCTGTATGTGTGAAGGGGGCATAAGCTAGTTCCACTAGTCTCTCCAAACTTTGGGTTGTAACATATGTGTGTATTATGTGTGTGGGTCGCAGGACAGACTGAGTTGTGTGTATGTGTGTTGGCTCACAGGACGGATGGAGTTGTGTGTGTATATATATACAGTATGTGTGTATGTGTACGGCTATATTCATCGGATCTAACTGTTGAGGTAATCTAACCCGTGACCTGAGCTGAGCTGCCTGTGGTGTGACCTGACCTGACTTTCTGGATGGACGGGTGATAAAGTTAAATTAGTTCGGGAAAGAGTGAGGGCCCGGCCGCTTAAGGGGAGGTATTTAGTTTGTTCCCTAGACCTCCATCAAGCTTAAAATTACACCCCCTTGAGTCCCTTTCAAGATAAATTTGTACATTTTTCGGTAGAAAAATTTCCCGGCCGAAGGCGATTCCTCTTAAATTAGAGGCTCGCTATCGCTCGCCAGGATAAAATCGACACCTGATTGCACGAAAGGTCTTAATATGGGGTGAAAGTTCTTAAATTCGCTAAACTAATGGGCAAACGTTTTATATCAAAAGCAATGGGGCTAAACATGAGTGAGAAAGGGGTCAAGACCAAATATCCCTCCAGTGGAGATCTCCCCTTAACTAAACGACCCTATCAATAGCCTCAACCAGCGCACTCGCTCGCTCGCGCGCGCTCTCTCTCTCACACACACACACACACACACACACACACACACACACAAACTTTCCCTCTGACACACACCAACAACACTACCACCTCCTCTTCCTCAACCACCACCTTCTCCTCTTCCTTTTATTTATTAGCACACGTGTATTTGATATATATATATATATATATATATATATATATATATATAATATATATATATATAACTCGTGGATGCATAATATCATGTAACATCCGTAAATAAGTATAAATGTACAACCATAATAGTGTATCTTTAAACAAATTCCACTTTACAAAGTCATAACTTCAATAATAATGAAGCGCCGCTGTGAGTGGTGATACATGTGCGTCATGGCGTGTGTGACAGCAGGATCATTTCCGGGACTACTGGCTCATGTGTTTAAACTCCTCGGGTAGCCTAATATCCTTCAATAAAACGCTAATTCAACCAACCTTAAATGCCACCACTGCTCCGTCCGTCCCCACCGTATTTCAGCGATAGTAGAAGCACTCGCGCACGCAAAGTATACGAACACAAAGCATAAAAACTCAACGCGTCTTTCCACCCTCACGGCGAGAAAGGAAAGGAGAGTCAGAGAGGGAGAGTGTAGGGGCGAGACGAGAAGCCGAAGGTCAATAATACGTTAACATTTATTACTCAACCATCTTGCTAATTTCCATTTAAACACCACAAACGTATATTTCTCTCATATACACAAAACGCCGCGTATAACACTAATATGGGCATCAATCGAGCAGTAATTAATATATAAAAGAACGTGAAGGACCGTGCTAATGTCAAGATTGTGCCGTGAGTTCTACCAAGCAAGACCCCCCCATGCCTACAGGGGCCAATATCCATACATAAAACACGTGTTATGACCCGTAGTGCAGCATGCGGTCCTAAGCGTCATGATTACGGAGAGGGAATACACTTGGTAACGCAAAATCATAAGTATTTTTACCTGAATTGAATGTTTGTAAATATTATTGATAGGTATTAAGGGAAGCGCAGGTTATCATACATCTGACAACTAGGCAGTGAGACAAGTCTCCACATATTCCTTGATTCCTCCCCACCCTCCTGCCTTCACACTCCCCACTCTCATCCCTATCACTCTCTCATCCTTCTCTCTTTCTAACTATTCTATACATTTATTTAAGTGATTTCCATGCCCCGGCAAAAATATTTACTTTCAACTGATCTCATGTAGCAGATTACCAGAGGGGTCGGAGGGTGGGAGAAAGCCTTAATCATTGCTATCCTGTCCTTTCACTTTTCCGTATTCTTAGGGTTAGTCTCTAATTTAGGATTAAGTCCTGCCCATCTCACTGGGATCGAAATATCTGTATGGCCAGTGTATATAATGTAAATCTCGTTTCACGATCTTCATTTCTCCCATTTCTCCTATTCCTCCCCCTCCTTTTCGTCCTCCTACTTTTCTTTCCTCTTCCTCCTCCCGCTCCTCTTCTCTTCCTCCTCTTACGCCGCCTCCTCCCCAACGCAGCCACAAAAATGATACCTAGATTGCGAAAACAAAACAAAAACATAAGAGGAACATCTAAAAGAACTACATTTGTTTAGCCTAACCAAACGCAGATTGAGAAGTGATCTAATAGAGGTTTTCAAGATTGTTAAGGGGAGATCTCCACTTGAGGGATTTTTTTCTGGATCCCTTTCTATCTCATGTTTAGTCCCATTGCTTTTGATATTCTAAGACGTTCGCCCCATTAGTTTTGGTGATTTTAAGAACTTTTGCCCATTTCTGTCAATTTTAAGACCTTTCGTGCCATTTAGGTGTCGATTTTATCCTGGCGAGCGATAGCGAGCCTGTAATTTAAGAGGAATCGGCCTTTGGCCGGGACATTTTTCTACCGAAAAATGTACAAATTTATCTTGAATGGGGGTCTAGGGGGTGTAATTTTAAGCTTGATGGAGGTCTAGGGAACAAACTAAATACCTCCCCTTAAGGGATTGAGCAACCTACAGTAAATGGAAGTGATTACTTCACAATCAACCGATCAAACTTCAGTAGAAACAATGATTGTAAGATTATAACAAAACACGATAATTATCCCGAATAGACTCGCAGCGTTATTATACATAATTTATTAGGGAAAGTGAAGCTCTATGGAATCCTTATAATATACTCACATAGATTCCGTTGTGGTAGAATAGTTTTGATAAGTTTTGTAACTCTCGATTATGTCGATAAAAATAGAGTCCCGCGCGTAAACAAACTCTTCTTCTTCACTCCCTCAATCTTGAGAGCTCCGCTACGGACGTGTTCGCAATGGAGTACACTCGCTACGGTAAAGTGTTATGTTTTACAAAGATGTTACTGTATGTCTAATATACACATTTGCAACATTACATTGTGCTTGTATTTATGTTTCATAGTTTTCCCGGTATTTGTTCAATCCTTTCTGGCATTTTTCTTTCCCATTTCCCTTGTAGTTTTAGTATTATTAAATTATATTTGCTCTTGCGCACGAATCGGCGCATATTGTTGCCATTCCTTCTCTCAGCTGACAGAAACGTCAAACAGCCCGGCAGATTTGTAACTGTCATGGCCGCTTGTGCAGGTTGTAGTCTCTCCTGTCAGAAATTGGGGGACATTTTGCGAACCAAGGAAGCTAAATGGGATTTTCTTGTTCAGCATAAGTTTCTTGGCAACTGGTAAGTGTAGTACATGTAGCAGTGAATTGCAAGTGAGTGAAAATAGACAACAAAAGAAGTTTAGATGTGACAAACGGAATAAAGAATACGTTCACCATGCATTCAGGAAATCACGATGTAGGTATAATGTTAG
>JBAKBP010032001.1:0-23724 GCA_037953745.1 Lithodes maja
CCGACATGGATTTAGAGAAGTCTCGTGTTGAGACGACGGGACAGCGACTCGGTACTGGAAACTGTGCGCATGATCAGTCTCTGTCGCACCTTCTCAAACTGGTCCCTGTATTTGACGAGTCTGGTGTCACAGAGTTTTTCAATAGATTTGAGAAGTAGTGCCGGGAGCATCAGTGGCCTGAAGTTAAGTGGGCGGCCCTTGTGTCCTCTAGACTCGTAGCTAAGGGGCTCAAGGCTTACGATGCACTGCCTTTGGAGTCCTGCATTGTTTATGAGGAGCTCAAGGAGGCTGTCCTGCGGGCATATGAGCTACAACCCGAGACATATAGGTTAAAGTTCCGGGGTGTGACTAAGGGGCGAGACAGTACCTTCTTGGAGCACGCCCGGGACCTGTCCGACGCTATGGGAAACTGGCTCAGATCAGAGAAGACAACTACGTTTGATGAGATGAAACAGTTGATGCTTCTAGAGCAGTTTTATAAGTGTACGGGCGGCGACTTGACTTTAAACCTTAAAGAGAAGAACCCAAGAACTCTCGTAGAAGCAGCAGAGATGGCTGATCTTCGGTTGTCACTAATTCGGGGGTGCGGCTCTGCACAGAGAAACGATGTAGGCGTTAAGGAGCGTTACCCTCCCCCTCCCCGGAATATGGACACACATAAATTTAAAAGCAATGACACCAAGACTGATCACAAACCTAGCACCGCCCCGTTTAAGAAGGGTCAGGGGACTTTTACACCTCAGTATAAGTCCAAGGGGAAATTTGAGTGTCATCACTGTCACAAAGAGGGGCACATGGCAAAAGCTTGTCCGAGCAGACCTCCCTCGGCGGCTGTGTCATTGGCTCGCAGCATTGGGGTGTTCCAGAAGTCTTCTGTGTTTGCTGGAGGCATAAAATCAGAGGATGGAGCACCGCCAGTGAAGAAGGATCCGGAAGGCTCGAACCCTGTCCGCGATGCCTTTTGCGACCATAGAGGGCATGGCTGCGTGAAGTGGGGGGGCAAGAAGCATGGGGTACAGCTTTTGCGTGACACAGGTGCCTCTCAGACACTCTTGAAGAATTTCACTGGTAAACCCATATACGCGGCGCGGGTAGTTGTGGTGCAGGGAGTTAATGCAACTAGGTCATACCCGCTTGTTAGAATGGAGCTTGAAGTTGACGGTGTGACTCGCGAACTGGATGTGGGAATCGTGGAGAAATTGCCTGTTGGGGGCGTCGACCTCCTTCTCGGCAATGACTTTGCGGTGCCTGCTTCTAAGGTTTCACCCTTAGTCGTTGCCGAGGAGCCGGCCGACGTGAGTAGGGAGGAACAGGAATGGGTTGAGAAGTGTCAGGTGCAACCAATGGCGTGTGTTGTAACCAGATCTCTCGCATCCAGGGAGTCACAGCCTAACCCACAGCCTTCAAATAAGCGGAGGAACGGTCACGAGAAGGTGCTGAAAGCTGATACGGTGGAGAGTCTAGTACCAGCAGCGCTTCTCGGGGACTCAGTATTAGCACCGTTATTAGAGTCTGGAGAAGCACCACCACCTGTCACTGAGAGTGTAGAGGCAGGGCTTAAAGAGACTCAGAGGCAGCAACGGTATACACGGAGAGAGCAACGGGATGCAAAGTTCGATGTTGGGGGAGGGCATGAGTTGTTTCGCAAACACTTAGACAGGCTAGCTCCCTCAGATATTCGAAAATTGCAGCTAGAAGACCCGAAGGTTCTAAAGTGTAGTGACGGTGCTGTCGAACTTGAGAGTAGAGAACGAATGTTGCGTAGTCTGGAGTTGGCTGGCCGCAATCTGGTAGGCTCTCAGGCCCTCATGAAGGACAGGTACGACCACAAGGTGAAACTCAGGGAGTTTCATGTTGGTCAGGATGTGTTGATACTACTCCCTCTTGTAGGTCACCCCTTATCCGCAAAGTACGCTGGTCCTTATAGGGTAGCAGAGAAGCTCTCGGACTTAGATTACCTGGTGGCCACTCCAGACAGGCGTCAGAGGAATCAGTTATGTCATGTCAACCTGATGAAGGAGTATGTGAGGCGCCCACCTGAGCCTCTCACTGTCCCCGTGATGACTTTCAGCAGTCAAGGTGGAGAAGGAGAACGGGACAGTCATGCGCAGGTGGATGACAACTGGGATTATCATGTTTCTGCAGATCAGTGGGCGGGAAACACGAGACAGGCGGCTCATGAGGCTTTGCAACACCTACCTGAGCAACAGCGTGTGGCTGTCGAGCGCCTATTTTGTTTATACCCTACTGTATTTGCGGAACACCCAGGCCTCACTACTCAGGAGGTACACGACGTTGACGTCGGAGACCACCCACCCTTCAAATCAGTGCCCTATAGGGTGCCCCCTATTAAACTTCCGGCCTTCTGGGCGGAGTTGGAGTATATGTTGCAACAGGGAATGATCGAGAAGGGGGCGGTAAAGTGGACATCTCCCGTAACGGTGCAACCTAATCCGGATGGCAAGGTGCGCTTCTGTGTTGATTACCGCAGGCTAAACGGCTTGACTCGCACCAACCCATATCCTCTTCCCCGGGTCGATGACTGTGTAGACAAGATTGGCAGGGCCAAGTTCTTGACCAAGGTGGACCTGGTAAAAGGTTACTGGCAGGTGCCTTTGTCTGAACGGGCGAAAGAGGTGTATGGTTTTGTGGTGGATGGTGCTACATATCGTTAAAATGTCATGCCGTACGGTCTAAAGAACGCACCAGTGACCTTCCAAAGCTTGATGAACGAGTTAGTGGCTGACATTCCGAACTGTACCGTGTACCTGGGCGACGTCATTATCTACGATGACGATTTCAAGAGCCACCCTATTTAAGAAATTAAGCGAGGCAAACTTGGTGGTCAACCTGGGAAAGTGTGATTTTGTGCGGGCTACCGTGCAGTATCTGGGGTTCATGGTGGGTTTGGGCCAGGTGTGCCCCCCACAGAACACGATATTGGCTATTAACCACTTCCCCAGGCTGTCCACCAAGAAGCAGATCATGAGGTTTTTTGGGCATGATTGGTTACTACCGCCGCTTTATAAAGGGCTATTCTACTGTGCTGGCTCCTCTGATGGACCTATTGGCCAAAGATAGAAAGTTTAAGTGGGCGCCTGAGTGTGAGAGGGCTTTTTTGCTAGTAAAACACCTGTTGTGTACTCACCCAATCCTCAGGGCCCCGGACTTTAGCCGACCATTCCAGCTGGCAACTGATGCCAGTGGTGTGGGGGCTGGTGCCGTTCTGATGCAATCAGACGAACATGGGCTGGAGCACCCAGTCAGTTTCTTCTCAAAAAAAGTTCAACTCGGCGCAGAAGAACTATTCAGTAGTTGAGAAGGAACTGCTGGCAATTGTGCTAGCGCTCAGGCACTTTGAGGTGTATGTTCCAGCCTATGGACCAGTTGTGGTGATCTACACCGACCATCACCCCCTCAAGTTCCTGAATCAATTCCATAACCGGAATATGAGGCTGACCAGGTGGTCATTAATGTTGCAGGAATACAACCTAGACATACGCCATATTGCCGGTTCTGAGAATGTGATTGCAGATTGCTTATCGAGGGTGGAAGACCCGGGGTAGATCATCACAAGGGTAGCCTCCTACTTTGGTTTGATTAGTATGTTTACGTCTGGTGCTTGTTGGCTCGCGTGGGTAGCCCAGTGTATTGGGTCGTAAAGTAGGAGTTGCTGTGTTGGTATAGAAGAAAAAAACTAGGCTGCCCCTGTAGTGCAGCTGCCATAAACATATTAAAAATATAAAAATCCTATAAAAACTCTTTCTTTGATAGTTAAATTTTGTTTAAGTATGTTATAGCAGAAATTCTGAGTTGTACTCCTCTCAGAAGGCTGGGCTAGTGAAGCTCGCTCATATAACTATGTAATTTAATCTAGTGTGTTGGGAGGAGTTGTTAATTTTTATAATGTGTTATATTGAAGAGAACTGCTTTACATTTCATTGTCGCTGGGTGACTAGGAGTGGCGAATTTTGTATGGGTTCTGCGTGTCAGATTTAGAGCTCATAGTTGGAGCCTCTTAAAAATCTTGGGTGGGGCGTGACGCTCACCGCTTCCCCCAGAACCTCATGGCTTACTCGCTAGGACTCGCCAGGGCAGAGAATATAGCTACAGTCTACCTATCATTGTGTACTTTCCTTCTCAAGAAAGCTTGTGTTGCAGACAGTTCAGAACTGTTCTTTGTTTTCGTCTGTCACAATCCTTTCTATTTTATTTAGTCAATTGAAAGTATTGTGTTAAGTAGGTGAATGATGGGAAGGCGAGCGGGAGAGAGAGAGAGAGAGAGGGAAACCAGGTGGTGTGACTTGGTGGTGAGTGTGGCGCGTGGCTGGCCCCCTTACATAGGCCTTGCGGGATTCGTTGCCTCCTGCCTAACACGGCCTACTAGGCGGCTGCTTACTGGGCGACTGTCGCGCGCCCTCGTGCCATTCCTGCGAACTGGGACTCCACCCATGCGGTCCCTGCAAATATCCTGGTCAGATCCGTCCCAGACAGCATACTCTAAGCATCTCCCTTGAACTGTTCCACACTCTTGTCTAAGAATCTTTCTCTTATACTGCCTCTATCATTTCCACTACTTCCTCACCTTTTATTAATATCAATCCCCCTCTGGTTCCCTGCATCCACACCTTGAATTGGTGGCCAGACTGTATTATATGCTGGATCTCACATTTCTTATGTACTAGGCTAAGGTTGAAGATAGTCATTGTCTTTTTGGGAGATTGTATTGCTCGGACTGTCTCCATCGATCACTAATGTTTCTACAGGGTTAAACAATGCTAGACTAGGGATCAGGTACCTTGCTGTTGGTGTTTTCACTGTGTGTAGGCTACTTTTGAGCTGCACGACACTACGGATTCTGTGGGTTACCTGGGTGGATCTTTTGTCTGTGTACCTTGGAGTTTAGACTGTGTAGTGCGTGAGGGCTGCTTGCCTAATCCACCCAACACTGTTCTAACTCTATTTGCTTTTACTTTTGAGGGTCGCCAGGACGATACTCGATACTTGTGATCGAGAATCCTCCAAAGAGCACCCCTTCATATTAACGTAATCAGGCCGCACAGACCCAAGGTCCACACTAGGCTAGGAGCTGCCTTGCTCCACCAGAATTCTGTACCTTTGCGCATCCCAGCTAGACTTTATTAACCCGGGTAGACATTAGCTGGATTAGATCATATACTCTTTTATGCATACCCATTATTTCTACACAAGCATTTTGAGGTCTAGGTTGCTGTAGAGAGACACAACCAGCATAGACCGGTTTTTGTTAATAGGAGTACTACTTTTTCGTGGCGAGCATTATTACTGTTGCACCGCTTATAATATTCTTGTGTCCAATAACGTTATAGGTCCAGCCTTTTTGTGTATTTAGCCTACACGTGCATTGTCCTGCCTCCTGCTATTTTGTGGTTCCATTTCCGATACGTTCTTCTTAGTAGCATCCGACATTATTCAGAAGATTCCTTGTTCGGTGCTTGAGGACTTTACAACACTTTCTTTCATAAAGGAGTGACAGATATTATTGATTAAAGTAACGTTAAGTAAACCTTCTTCTTGTTTGCATTAGATCACTCTTGTGATTTAATTAAGTTAGCTATCTTTTCCTTGTGTACCATAACTAAGCAACCATATGTTATAGGTAATAGGCTGTTTCAGAGAACATCAGCCTATAGTAGAAGCACATAGATACTGAGAGTTAAGATATCCCGCTATCGCAGATATAACTCTGGAGGGTATATGTGTTCTTTGTTCGACGGGATTATATATCAGGGGTTGGATCTAGCGTTTCCGTTGTTGCATTTATGCCAGTCTAGTCCAATGTATAAGAGCCACTGATTTATACGAGACCCGATCGTAACACCGTGGATGAATCTGCGGTAATACCCAATCATGCCCAAGAACCTCATGATCTGTCTTTTGGTGGTCGGCCTGGGGAACTGGTTAATAGCCTGTATCTTGGTAAGGGGGGGCACACCTGGCCTAACCCTACCACAAACCCAAAATACTGCACAGTTGCCCGAACAAAATCACATTTGCCCAGATTGACCACCAAATGAGCCTCACTCAGCCTCCTGAACAATGCCCCGATGTGCTCGCAATGGCTTTCAAAGTCATCATCGTAGATTATCACATCATCTAGATAAACGGTGCAGTTAGGGATCTCCGCCACTAACTCATTCATCAGGCATTGGAAAGTTGCAGGCGCATTCTTCAGCCCATACGGCATAACGTTGCAACGGTAAGTGTTCCCATCCACCACAAACCCGCACACCAGTTTCGCCCGCTCAGACAACGGCACCTGCCAGTAGCCTTTGACAAGATCCACCTTGGTCAGGTAACGTGCACACCCGATCTTGTCAACACTGTCATCTACGCGGGGAAGAGGGTAGGCATTGGTGGGGGTTAAGCCGTTCAACCGCCTGAAGTCAATGCAAAACCTGACCTTGCCGTCTGGTTTAGGCTGCAGAGTGATGGGAGATGTCCACCTAACCGCCCCTTTTTCTATCAGCCCCCTCTCCAACATGTAGCCTAATTCCGCTCGGAGAGCCGGAAGTTTAATGGGAGGTACACGATAGGTCACTGATTTAAAGGGGGGGTGGTCTCCAACGTCTACATCATGCACCGCATGAGTTGTGAGGCCTGGGTGCTCGGCAAACACAGTGGGGTATAAACTGAACAGGTGCTGGATCGCTGCACATTGTTGCTCAGGCAGGTGCTCAAGCGTTTCCACAGCCACCTGACTCGTGTTCCCCGCCCCCTGATCCGCCGAGACATGACAATCCCAACTTTCCTCCACCTGTGCCTCACTGCCCCCCTCTCCTTCTCCACCTTGGCCGCTGCAGACCAACACAGGGACAGTAGGCTGCTCAGGTGAGCGCCTCACGAACTCTTTTAACAGGTTCACATGACAGAGCTGATTTTTCTTCCGCCTATCCGGAGTAGCCACAAGGTAATCTAGGTCAGATAACTTCCGCACGACCTTGTAAGGACCGACAAACTTGGCAGGCAGGGGATGGCCTACTAAGGGCAATAAGACCAAAACCTCCTGTCCTACCACAAACTCCCGGAGCTTTGCCTTTTTGTCATACCGATCCTTCATCAAGGCCTGATTACCCACCAAATTTTTCCCTGCCAACTCCAGGCTTTTCAGCATCCTGTCTCTACTCTCGAGGACATACTTAATTAGAGAACATGGCGGCACAGTCCCTTCCCAGATCTCTCTCACCATGCTCAGAGGACCTCTAACCTGATGCCCGAAAACTAACTCGTTGGGGCTAAACCCAAGGCTCTCCCCAGGTACCTCTCGTGCCGCAAACAAAACGTACGGTAGCCCTAGGTCCCAATCCTTGCCGTTCTCCAAACAGTAGCACCGCAACATGCTTTTCAAAGTAGAGTGCCATCTTTCCAACACCCCTTGACTCTCTGGGTGATAAGCTAAAGAGACAACCGTATTGATCCCATGCTGCTGCATGGTCTGTTTAAAGAGTGTGGACGTGAAATTCGACCCTTGGTCCGATTGAATTTCCTGCGGGTGCCCGTATCTCGAGCAATACAACAGCAAGTTTCGCACAACAGTTTTAGACTTGCCATTTCTCATAGGGTATGCATCAGGGTAGCGAGTGGAGACGTCCATGAGGGTTAGCAAAAACCTGTTACCTGCACTAGTGGGAGGCAGAGGGCCTACCATGTCGATGATAACCTTGCTGAAGGGAGGACCAATAGCAGGCACTGGGTGCAACGGAGCCTTAGGTATGCTCTGATTCGGCTTTCCCACCCTCTGGCAGGTACCACACATCGCCACCCAGGCCGAAACTTGGGCTTTAATACCTGGCCACCAGAACAACCTAGATAACGAGGCCAACGTTTTACTCACACCCAAGTGACCTGCCAACGGAACATCGTGCGCCACCCGCAACATGCTATCACGACACTTCTCAGGGACCACCAACTGGTCAACCACTCTTGCCCCACCATCCCAACTACGTCTGGGATAAAAAAAAACAGCGGTACAGGATTCCCCCCATCATGAAAAAAATCTCCCGGCTTTGCATCCCCGTCCTCGTCGAGTTCTATAGCCCCGTTCCCACAACTCTCAAGCCCAGGATCTTCTACTTGCAACCGACATATATCCGAGGGAGCCAACCTATCTAAATGCCCCTGAAGCAACTTGTGGCCACCCCCAATACTGGGCTGCTCAAGCCTTGCCTGCTTCGCCTGGGAACGTTTCTGTCGCGGAGTGCTAACACGCCCTACCATGTCACTAGGGGGGACAGGTTCTGGGGCCACTCCGGACCTCATAATGGGTGCAAGTACCGAGTCACCAAGGAGTGTCGCTGGGTCCAAACTCTCAACCCGACCAGCCTTGACTTTCTCCTTCCGAGCCTTCCTCCGCTGGTCTAAAACTTGGGTACTAGGCTGTGACACCTGAGCGGACTGAGACCTGGTGACAGCACACACCATCTGCGGCATCTGGCACCTCTCAAGCCACTCTTGCCCCTCCCTACTCGTGTCGGCCGCCCTCTCGGCAACGGCTAAGGGTGGAACCTCGGAAGTGAGCACCGAAAAGTCGTTACCGAGAAGGAGGTCGACCCCCTCAACTGGCAACTTCTCCACAACACCCACATCCAACTCTCGTGTCACACCGTCCACCTCAAGTTCCACTCTGACCAGCAGGTAAGACCGCGTAGCATTGATGCCTTGAACCACCACGACCCGTGCCGCGTTAATGGGCTTGCCAGTGAAATTCTTAACAAGTGTCTGGGAAGTGCCCGTATCACGCAGCAACTCAAGCCTATGCTCCACACCAGCCCACCTCACAGTGCCGTGCCCCCTATGACCACAAAAAACATCTCGGACGGGTGACGAGCCCTCCTGCTGCTTCTGCACCGGCGGTGACTTCGCAACCGACTGTTTACCCCGGGCAAACGCGGAAGACCTCAAAGACACGCCGATGTTGCTCACTAGTGACACCACTGCTGTAGACGGTGTGCTCGGACATGAACGCGCAATATGCCCCTTCTTATGACACTTGAAACATTCCACTTCACTCTTGGACTTCCCCTGAGGTGGGTAAGGGCCCTGGCCTTTCTTTAACGGGAAGGGTTTCGACTTGGGATCATAATTGGCAACAGTACTCTTAAATGGATAATTAGTTGTGATAATTCGGGGGGTGGAGTGGTACGCCCCTTGTTACCTGCCTCAGCTCTCTGTGCAGACCCGCACCCACGAATCAATGACAACCTGAGGTCAGCCAGCTCAGCCGCCTCCTGCAGAGTTTTTGGCTGATTTTCTTTCAGGTTAAGAGTCAAGTCACTGCCAGTACATTTAAAAAATTGCTCTAACAACACTAATTCCTTCACTGCATCAAAAGTAGTTGCCTTCTCCAACCTCAACCAATTTTCAAATGCATCTGACAGCTCTCTAGCGTGTTCCTGGAAAGTACTCTCCTTTCTTTTAGGAACAGCCCTAAACTTCAGCCTATAGGTCTCTGGCTGTAGCTCATACGCCCTCAGGACAGCCTCTTTCAACGCCTCATAATTCACGCAGGCATCTAGGGGCAAAGCATCGTATGCCTTGAGTGCTTTCCCTGTCAATCGTGACGAAACAAGGGCTGCCCACTTCTCCTCGGGCCATTGGTGCTCCCGGCACTTTTTCTCAAAACGGAGAAAACATTCTGTAACTCCTAACTCATCAAACACTGGAACCAACTTTAGTAGATGCGACAGGGACTGGTTATGGGCTCGACCCCCCTGGACGAAACGGTTCCCCGTCACCTATACACGAGTTTTCTCTAGGTCAACATCGGCACAATACCTTGCAGACTCATACTTGAGCTCAGCCTCTCGCTGCTTGAGCTCAGCCTTATGCTTTCGCTGCTCGAGCTCAGCCTGTCGCTCCTGCTGCTTAGGTTTGGCGAGCTCGAGCTGGAACAACATCTCGGGAGTCAAACCCTGAGGAGGGGGTGCTACTACCGGGGACCCACCCCGTGAGTCACTTAGAGGCATACCCTACCGCCAGCGGGCATCGGCCTGCGGGAACGTACTCGGCTCCGGACCCCGAGGGGGCGCCATGATAGGAGTTGAGTGGAATGGGGGCTGGGACGAAGGTGCCCCAGCTCCCGCTCCCCCCGAACCCCCATGCACCCCACCCAGCACACAGGTAACCAGCTCACTTCTCGACAAACCGCTGGTACCGGAAAACCCTAAGACCGTGGCTACACACTGCAGTCCGTACCGGTCCAGCCCCGACACCCGGTCCGCTGACACAGGCTCCTCCAAAAACCTCCGAGCATCCTCCTCATTGTTCACCACCCGAACGCCGTTAACCAACTCCACCTTCTCCACCTCCTCGCCTGTCTCTCGCACTGTGCCCTCACTATGCTCAGACCCGTCCAGTGACATGATGGAGTCAACAACAAAAAATTCTCAAGTCAAGACAAAAGTAGCCAAACTCTCGCGTAGCTTTATTCACAAAAAATATTCGAAGATGTTTTTAAGTGCAATACTAGGTCACCAATAAACTCCAACAAGTTCCATATATCCTCAAAACAATGTCCACTGCCAACACTGCGAGAAATAAATTCAACCCCAAATGGCAATAAGATTTCTCAAAAAAAAAACTGCAAAACTTAGTTCACTATATACTGGACTAAGGTTGCCATTTGTTACGACCGGCACTACTACGAAATAAAAAAAGGGCACTTAATAATGGACTAGAAGATAGGCTATATCTGCAACAACGGTACGCTAATTCCAAATCCTCGAACTATTACGCCGGTGAACAAAACACTTAAACCCTCCAGAGTTAATCTACTGGATAACGGGGTATCAATTAACTGGGTTTTAGTGCACTTCTACAAAGGCTTTCCGGTGACGGCAAAGCCTACTCACAACAGGAGTACTTTACGTTAATAAAATGCTCTCAAGTAATAACAATGCTTAAATAAACTATAACAAGATTTAATAAAGGTGTATATGCTAACGTTAACTTTAGTGTGAGTCTGTACTCAACACTAAACTCTTCAATGCTCTATGAAAACACTGGAAGTCTAGTCCTACAGCAATCAGATAAGGAATCTTCTGAAAACGTCTGATGCTCTAAGATGCTCGTCGAATATAGAACAGAAATAATGCAGGGGCAGGACACCAAAGCGTGTATCTTAAATACACCAACAAGTAGGATACATATTATATAAAACAAGGGAGTGCAACAACTCTGTGACAGCACTAATAATAGCCACTCAAAACAGTACTTCCTTAGCCAACGTAACAGCCAAACTGGGTTGTGCACTATGCATCAACCTAGGCTAAAATAAGGCGTGAATAATTCCTAAAGCATACGCAATTAAAGTTAATAAACACAATGCTGTCTTTCTCACTAATAAAGTCTAGCAGTGGAAAAAAAGGTACCAGGAACCTAGGCAGAGCGCAAGCATGCTCGTAGCCTACTGTCTCCCCTTGAAAAGATTTCTTTTATGTTACGTTAAGTGACTAGGAGGCTCTCTTGCTAAGTACAGATCTCAAGTATCTGGTCTTACCCTGGCACTCCACAAAGGTCAACAAAATGAGGTAGCAAGCATACGAGCAAGAGTAGGCAAAAGCCCTTCGCTTGTATGCTGCTACACTCGCAAAGGAAAAATATGCACAAGGGTTACAGGCTACCTAGCTTCGTCGAAGTCGTACAGGCTCTGACTTGCCACATACATAACTCAGACAACGACCAAGGATACCCTCCACTGTCTAGCATTAAATAGTAGGAAAGAACAACTCAATAATTAGAAGCACCCCAATACTATGATACCATGTGACTATGACTCTAATAATCCCTAAAGCTAGTGCAAAACATATATGTGAGAACTGGTGCTGGTAATACGACTGGCCGACTATGGAAGTCGTATGCAGAACCAGAAGGGATAAGTAAAATAATGAATAAAGGCAAGAAGTATGAAAAAGAAGAAGTTCAGAGAGAGAAACAGTAGTACAGAGGGTTAGATTGGGGACAGATTGCAAGGGACGTCTAGAACCAAGCACAACATACCAAGCTCTGAAGAGACACGCGAGAAGGATGCCCGCACCACCCTACTAGGACAGCGGCCCCGAATCACAGACGACTACATCATGACGCGTCAGGCCAGCCGACCAATCACGAGCGTGGGAACCTCCGCCCGAGCGAGGGAGTCACACGTACATACACACGCACATATTACCACCTCGCTGCTCGCTCTCTTTCTCCTTACAATTCACACTACATATCATATACTCTATCAATGATATAAAATACTTCCAAGTGTCACAGACAAGAATAAAGACCACCACTGATCTGTCTGTGACAGCATGAACACTAAGAAAGAAAGAACATCGTTCTACGATTATTATAGCCCATTTCACTGCCCTGGCGAGCGCTAGCGAGTTACGAGTACATTCTGGCAAGCTGGCCAGCGTAACAACACTAATATACTAAACATGAGGGAGAAGGGGATCCAGAAAAAACAGGCTTGTCATCATTATTTGTATCAATATTTAATAAGGCATACAGTACAGAACAATGATGAAAGCTACATTTATTTGAACTTTTATTAATGCATTAATAATTCAAATATTAATTTTGTATACACAGTTACTTATTCATTTAATTTACGAAGCAGAATAATGATGCATATATAACATTCAATTGACTCCCACGCATCACAGGTCAGGTCAGGTGAAGGTATTGAGGGATAATCCTTTACAACGGCACCCCGTATCTACTTTCCGAAGGGTGTTGGAGAGAGAAGAAGCTGTTGGAGTGGCTCTGTTATGTGTGTTATTAGTCTGTATACATCGTTGAAGTTTCCCCTGACTGGGTGTGAGCATGTGAAACACGCTAGGATGTACTACCACACCCACTGGGATCGAACCCAAGTCAAGCAGATTCACACGTGAGTGTGCAATCCACTGGACCGCCGTGGCTCCACATTAGAGATCCTATAATAAAAGAGGTTGGTCAATCTCCGCCATATTGATGCCAGTGGCGACATTAGCTTTTCTTTACAATTAACCCCTTCAACACGATGACATAATTTTCATCACATTTTTGTTACCATTAGACTATTTCCTAAAGCTTATGAACTACCTCTAGAACTCAAAGAGGTACACACATTTTCCATGAATCCTTTGAATAACCGTTTCAAGATTTTAGAGGAGTCAGACGACAAAGAGGAAATGGAAGAAATTCGGCTGGTTGGAAACTCAATGGTTCGTGGCCAACTCACAGAGTTCTGCGCCAGGGCGCCTGGGACCAGTAAACGCTTCTGTATCCCGGGTGGTGGTGTGGACGACGTTGTTGCTGCAATCAACGAAGTGTCCAGACTAGCCCAGCCAACCACAACGTACGTCATCCACGTTGTATCCAATGACATGGAGCAGACCCGATCAGAAGACCTTATGCTCAAGTACCGGAAGCTGAAGAAGTCTTATAAGGAAAAGTCTCGCAGAATCGTAATGTCAGGAATTGTCCCAAGGATCGGAGTAGAGAGCCGGTTCTTCAATATAGCCACCAGCATTAATCGTCGGCTTGCTAACCTGTGCAAGGAGGACATTGGATTCGTCGATACCTGGGATACCTTCTACCACGAAGATCATCTGGTTTCGACGGACGGAGTACATCTGAACCAGGTGGGAGCAGTAAGGTTTGGCCGCTTGTTATACGACGCAGTAAAGGATTTTTGGAGAAGAAACAGAGTCAACCAAGGACCGCCAGGGATGAGGACCGAGGACAGCGAGGACCGAGGACAGCCATGAACATTAATGTAAATCCGACCAGAACTAAAAATTTGATTAGAGAGCGTTCCGGAACGCGAGTTCTAAAACTACAGCTTTAAAAATTTCTATGCTAACGCTCGTAGCATACGCAATAAGTTTTCAGATTTAGAGGAAGTAGTGTTTACAGAAAATGATGACGTAATTGGTATAACAGAATCTTGGCTCAATACAGAAGACAGAGACTTTTTAGCAGAGTATTCACTTCCGGGTTATGTAATGTTAGAAAAGCCAAATAAATAAAAATGGAAGTGGCGTTTTACTTTATATCAAAGAAAGTCTTAACCCAACCCTTTTATCAAAACCTCAAATTGTGAACGTCGACACATCCTTTGTGCTAATAAAGAATAATAAAGGTACACAAATAATACTTGCATTAATATACAGACCTCCAGCTCAATCAGTGCAACCTGACCGAGAAATTTACGAACAAATTTCAGATGTAAGTAACTCACAAGATACCATAATTTTTGGCGACTTTAATTTACCTGTGAACAAGTGGGGCGATACTCTTACTTCACACTCCGGACATGACTTGTATGCGAACTTGCAAGAGAGTTCGCTCTATCAATTTGTTTGATTGCCGAACCGTGATAATAACATTCTTGACCTTGTACTTGCAATAAAAGAAGAATAAATAGAGAATTTGAATATTGGTGATGAATTCAGTAGCAGCGACCATCGTACGATAACTTTCAGTTTAAAGTTTACTAGTAACGAACCAAATAGCAGCATCGAGAAAGTCCCTAATTTCGAGAAAGCAAACTTCTGTAAACTTAGAGCTATGTTTAAAGAAACTGACTGGAGCTTTCTAAATAACAATGACATAAATACATCTTGGGAATTATTTACAACCACTTACTTAAAAGCAGTGCAAGACTGCATACCATACAAAATATGGCGTACAGGCCATAATGATAACCCAAATGGTGGAATAAAGATGTTTCAAACTGTTTGCTTGCTAAAACGATTGCTAATGATAGATTAAAATCCTTGAAAAATGACGAAGAACTGCTTAAATTTGTAGAAATACGACGCAAAGCCAAAAAGTTAATTAAGCATAGTAAAAAGACCCCTGGGGGTAAGGGAATAGAATATGCCCCACGTGCCTTCTGCGTGTCGTAAGAGGCGACTAAAGAGGTTGGGTCGGTGGTCTTGCGACCCCCACCCGGAAAAAATACCTAAGCAAAGACGGAACCTATGTTGACGAACCACGACCGACTAAGGGCATTCCTTCGGACATTCTGAGAATGGTTACATGGAATGTTAGTGGCATGAATGATGGCACAAAAGAGAGAGAAGTTCTGGAAGTGCTAGTGAATGCCAGGCTGGATGTATGTGGAATGACAGAGACCAAATGGAAAGGTTTAGATGTGAGAGAGTGGGAGTGTGGAATGGGTGTGTGTGCTGGAGTGAGTGATGGAACAGCGAGAGAAGGTGCATGTTTGTTTGTAAGTAGCAAATAGAAGGAATGTGTAAGAGAGTATGGGTCTGTGGGTTCAAGGATTGTGTGGGTGAGAATGAAAGTAGGAATACAAACGTGGGTGATTGTGTGTGTGTATACCCCGACAGAGGATAAACTTGAAAGAAAGAAAGAGGAGTTCTGGATTAATGTGGAGGTGTGCCTGGAGAACTTTGACAAGAACGAAAGAATATTTCTGATTGGGGATATGAATGGTAAGGCGAGTGATAGGAAAGTTGAGGGAGTGGTGGGAGGGTGGGGGGTACCATCAGAGGTGAATGGGAATGGTAGTGCACTTGTGGACGTATGTGTGGGGAGGAGGCTGTGGATAGCCAACACCTTCTTCCGACTAGAATGATCCACAGTTACACGTGGAAACGGGTGTGGACGATGGAGGATGAGACAGTGGTGGAACGAAAGTCATTGATTGATTATGTATGTGTGGATGAACGAATGAAGAAATCTGTGATGGATGCTAGGGTGTATAGGGGTATTGGAGGGGGTCTGTCTGATCATTATGTAGTGGTTGCTAAGGTTAGGATACAAAAGAAGTGGGTGAGGAGAGCTGGAGGGAGGCGAGAGGAGGGGGGAATGGTGAGGAGGGTGGAGAGGTTGCATGAGGAGGAAGTCAGGGAGGAGTACAGGAGAGCAGTGGAAAGACGACTAGGTGGGTTCGACCTGGAAGTTATGGAGGAAGTGGAGGAGATGAGCAAGGTGTTTAAGGATGAGATATGTGCAGCATGTGAGGAGGTGTGTGGAGTGAGGAGAAGAGGGAGGGACGTGAAAGGTACAGCATGGTGGACAGAAGAGGTAAGAATATCTGTGGAAGAAAAGAAGAAAGCATATTGAGAGTGGTTGGGTAGTAGAGGGAATGAAGATTTTGAGAGACAGAAACGAGCGAGGTACGTGGAGAGTAAGAGGGTGGTGAAGAGAGTAGTGAAGGAAAGTAAGAGAAGAGTAGATGAGGAATTTGGAAGGAATCTGAGTGTAAAATGGAGGGAGAGTAAGAAACTGTTCTGGAAAGAAGTCTAGAAAGTTAGGGAAGGTAGCAAGGGAAACAGTAAGGGTGTGAAAGATAAGAATGGGCGAATGCTAGCCGAGAAGCAAGAGAGAGTCGAAAGATGGAGAGAGTACTTCAATGAGTTGCTAAATGTAAGGAATGAAGAGCCAGCAAACATAGCTGGATATGGTATGGGAGGGAGAGGAAGAGAAGTAGTGGAGGAGGAGGTGGGGATCAGGAGGTCAGAAGTGTGGGAAGCCATGAAAAGAGTGAAGTTGGGGAAAGCACCAGGAACAGATGGAGTGTGTGGGGAAATGTTGAGGTATGGTGGTGAGATAGTGATCGAATGGGTATGGAAAATGTGCAAACTAGCATGGGAGAAAGGGAGTGCACCCGATGACTGGAAGACTGGCATAATAGTCCCCCTATATAAGGGCAAAGGGGAAAGAGGAGTGTGTGGTAACCACCGAGGAATATGTCTTCTAAGCGTAGTAGGGAAGGTATACAGTAGGGTAGTGATTGAGAGAGTGAGAGTGAGAACGGAGAAATGGATAGGTGACGAGCAGGGAGGTTGTAGGAAGGGAAGAGGATGTGTAGATCAGATTTTTACCCTGAATTGTGTTGTGGAGAAATATCTGGAGAAGAAACAAAAGGTGTATGTTGCCTTTATGGACTTGGTGAAGGCCTATGACAGAGTGGATAGAGAAGGTTTGTGGAAAGTACTTAGAATATACGGAGTAGATGGCAAGTTGCTGAAAGCAGTGAAGAGCATGTATGAGGGTGCAAAGGCAGCAGTACGTGTGGAGAGTGAGCAGAGCGAGTTGTTTGACCTGAATGTTGGTTTGAAACAGGGGTGTGTGATGTCCCGGTGGTTGTTTACTGTATATATGGATGGAGTCATGAAAGAAATACTATCAAGAGCAGTGGATGTTGGTGTATCGCTGAAAAGGGAGGGAATTGAGTGGAAGCTACCTATACTGCTGTTTGCGGATAATACAGTTCTGATGAGTGATAATGAATGGGAGTTGCAGGGTCTGGTAAATGAGTTTGGAACAGTGTGCGAAAAACGGAATTTGAAGGTAAATGCGGGGAAGAGCAAGGTTATGGTCTTCGATAGGGGTGAAGTCACAGAGTGTGAGGTGAAGCTGAATGGTCAGGCTATGGAGATCGTCAACTCTTTTAAGTATCTTGGCAGTGTGTTGAGTAAAGATGGGACTATGGATGAAGAAGTGCGGGAGAGGGTACAACAGGGGAAGAGGGTTGTAGGAACGCTGAAAGCAGTAACAAGAAATAGGGTGGTCAGTATGGAAGTGAAAAAGTCTTTGCATGACAGTGTGGTAATCCTGACACTGACTTACGGAAGCGAAGCATGGACGTTGGTTGAGAGACTAAGACCAAGAGTGAGAGCAGTCGAAATGAATTACTTAAGGAGTGCGTGCGGAGTTACATGGAGGGATAGACAGACTAATGAGGAAGTAAGAAGGTGTGGTGTGGAGGTAGATGTGCTGGAAAGTGTGAAAAGGAACAACTTGAGATGGTTCGGCCATATGGAAAGCGAGAGAATGACTAAGAGGGTGTATGAGAGCGAGGTGGCGGCACAGAGAGGGAGAGGTAGACCGAAAGAGAGGTGGAAGGATGGAGTGAGGAAGTATATGAACGAAGGCGGTGCTGGTTGGGGGGAGGGGCGTCGACTGACTGGGGACAGAGGTGCATGGGGGCGGTTCGTTCGTGGCCACCCCTTCGGGGATCACGGTGTCGGGCAATAGATAGATAGATAGAAAAAGACCCTGGAGTTACATGTTGCAAATCAAAGTAAAACAAATCCGAAAGAATTCTATAGTTATATCAGAAAGAAAAAAGTAGTTACTTCAACTGTTGGACCGTTAGTCGATGAAAAAGGAGAATACACCAAAGACGAAGTACAAATGAGTGATGCCCTCAATACCTTCTTTGCATCAGTTTTTACAACAGAAGACCTCAGTGATATCCCTACAGCATCGTCGATTCAAATTGATAATTCTGATATTCCAAGCAATATCACCATTACAGAATGAGAAGTATTGAAATGTTTAGATAAACTCAAAGTAAATAAAATGCCTGAACCTGATACACTCTCACCTAGAGTTCTAAAGGAAGCTATGGATGAGCTCTATAAACCACTGACATTGCTATTAAATAAATCCTTACAATCTGGAACTATGCCTGATCAGTGGAAGCTAGCCAACGTAACACTGATATTCAAAAATGGCAGCAAATCCCTACCCAGTAACCATCGTCCAATTAGCTTGACCTCAGTTGTATGTAAAATACTAGAAACACTCATAAGAGACAGACTCGTAAATCACTTAGAGGAAAATAAAATACTTAAAGATACTCAACACGGCTTTCGTAGCAAACGTTTTTGCTTAACAAACCTTTTAGACTTCTTCCACGATATCCTCAACCCATATGATTGGAGTAAAGCTGTAGATATTATATACCTTGATTTTCAAAAGGCCTTTGACAAAGTTCCCCACAAACGTTTACGACTAAAACAAAAAGCGCATGGAATACAAGACGGTGTGTTGAAATGGATAGAAAATTGGCTCAACGACAGAAAGCAAAGAGTAGTCATGAACAGTAAGGCATCTAAATGGAACAATGTAAGTAGCGGGGTACCCCAGGGATAGGTACTAGGACCAATTCTCTTTCTAATTTATGGTTAAGGTGGCAAAAATCTGTGTGTGATAACCCAGGTTCGAATCCCGGTGGATCATATATACTTTAATTAATTTAATTGGGGGTGTCTGGTGTTGTGGTGAAATTAATAAAAATAAAGATTACATCAACGACATAGATAAGGGTCTCACCTGTACAATCTCAAATTTGGCAAATGAGTTTCAATGCGGATAAATGTAAAGTACTACATATCGGATACCGAAATGAGAAAGCAAACTATTCGATGAATGGCACTCAGCTTAAGATTGTAGACAGAGAAACCGATCTGGGAGGAACAATATCGAGTAACCTAAAACCGAGTCAGCAATATTCAGAAGTTGTTTAAAAGGCAAACAAAATAATTGGCTTTATAGGCAGGTCATTTGAGCATAAATCCAAAGCAGTTATCCTAACTTTTTACAATTCCTTAGTCCGTCCTCTTCTGGAATGCTGTGTTCAATCCTGGTGTCCTTATTACCGAAAAGATATAGACAAGTTAGAACGAGTTCAATATAGAGTTACCAAAATTATACCTAACCGAAAGAACAAACCATTCGAGGAGCGTCTTAGAGAATTAAATATATTTCCTTTAACCCAGCGCAGATTAAGATGTGACTTAATTCAAGTGTTCAAAATCATCAAAGGCATCGACAATATGAACTGTAGTAAGTACTTCACTATCGACCAATCTAATTACACGCGGGGAAACAGTTGCAAAATTATTGGTAAATCTTTTAACTCCCACAAATCTAAGAATTTCTTCTTCAATCGAGTTGTAAACTTGTGGAATGGGCTTCCCCGAGACATTATAGACTGCAGCACCGTTGATTCTTTTAAACTTCGCCTAGGCAAATATCTTGCATCAAACCCGCGACTGACTGCGTTTGTAAATGAATAACTTTATTATATTCCTCCCTCAAATTCACCAAGGATTATTGCGTATATTACTAAGACGTTACTCTCTTCTTCCCAGATAGACGAAAGATCACTTATAACTGTGTTATGTTAATAAAACCGGTATCACACGAGAGCTTTTATAGTCAACATTCGATGATCAACATTTCTGGAATGTCTTGCAATGGTAACGGAAACTAGACTGATGATTGATTCATTTAGGCACAAGAAATATTATAAATGTTGACCTCTTAAGCTGACAGACCAGTGTTGAGGATAAATGTTGAGGGAAACAGTGCTTGTGTGATACCGTCTTAACCCATCTGTCCCCTACTAAATTCCTAATCCTGCCACGGACATTAGTTCCAGGGCAGTAGTTCCCTTTCCAATGTTCTCTTACCCACTCTAAACTATTGTTTGGACACTTGATCCTCAGTGTTTTGGAGGACAAGCAGCCTAGAGGGGTCACTAGACCTATTGTTGCTTGCTTTCCTTTGTACTCCTTTAAATAACGTAGGTCCATCTTATGCTTTATAAAATTGTCTAATTTAATCCAGAATCAAAGGTAATAAAGCGTCATCGTGCTGAAGGGGTTAAATATGTCCATACCAATAATGAACATTTGGCAATACTGGCACCGGATATACAGTATAGTCTGGTTATTGGATTTAAATATACATAATCACCACGTTGTTTGATCATTACGGTACCAAAATGGCGCCCTAATAACAAAATGGCCACTTATCCACATTTATCACTGTTAACTTTTATCTTCATCATAATCAATATCACCACATGCCATCATCAGTCAACACCACCACCTTCGCAGATCACTACTATCATCACATATCACCACGAATATAGATCACCGCCAGTCACCACCCTCAAAGATCGCCAACATCACAAATCACCACCAATATAGATCACCACCAGTCACCATCAACGCAGATCATCACCACTATCACAAATCGCTACCAACACAAATCACCACCAATATAGATCACCACCAGTCACCATCAACGCAGATCATCACCACTATCACAAATCGCTACCAACACAAATCACCACCAATATAAATGACCACCACCTCCATGTGTCTCTTTTACCCCTTGCAGTACTGGTGACGTCTTTTACCCCTTGCAGTACTGGTGACGTCTTGTACCCCTTGCAGTACTGGTGACGTCTTTTACCCCTTGCAGTACTGGTGACGTCTTTTACCCCTTGCAGTACTGGTGACGTCTTTTACCCCTTGCAGTACTGGTGACGTCTTTTACCCCTTGCAGTACTGGTGACGTCTTTTATGTTTGATTTTAGCTATATTTAGACGATTTCATGAAGCTAAGGAAGGAAATATGGTAGCTAAAAGGAGAAATTGAGATAGTCTGTAGTCTTTTAATTGGTAGACATCCTTCCTAAGCTGAATGTAATCGTATAATAATTGCCAGCATATAATGGCAAGGACGTCGCCGGTACAGAAGGAGTTAAACATATTCTTCACCTTTAGTTTAAGTATATCTTTACATACTTTAATTATTGTATCTATCTCCTTCTCAACATTTTTGTTCTAGAATATTGACATTGAGATATAACAGTATATTTTCCTTTTATCAATTAGTTTAGTTTTCTTGTTATCCACGGTGTAACATTAGGAAGCATATAGGTAACTTTGTCAGTACTACAGTGTTTATGCAAAAGTGCAAGCAGCAGTTTAATACTGCAACATTGTTATGTATAGAGGCCCCAATATATTATAAAGTGCAAGCAGGAGTTTAATACTGCAACATTGTTATGTATAGAGGCCCCAATATCATATAAATTGCAAGCAGGAGTTTAATACTGCAACATTGTTATGTATAGAGGCCCCAATATCATATAAAGCGCCAACATCTGTTGACTCCATACACCCCAATAAATTATAATTTACATCTTTACTCCATGAGTATATTATTTTTTCAGATGGTTTACTACAATTCAATAATTGTCTGTATACTGGCGTGAGAAGACACATATTAAGATCAGACATACCCAAAGGCTCGAGTCTCTTGGCCACATAACTACTTCGAACATTGCAAAAGAAAGGATCCAATTATTTATCATCTCAGTTGTACAATTTATATATTGTTGAAAATGGGGGATACGTTTTCCAAAGTAACACAGTGAAGGTTGTTAGTATAAACTACCGAAGGCTGAATAATATAATTATGATATAAGATAGTTGTATGTAGATTAATATATACAATATGAGTTGAAGTGAACACTGAATATTAGACACAGTTAAAGTCAAGATAAAGATATATTGAGAGCTGAGTGGTCATATAAATATAGAATAAGTAAATCACAACGACGACGAAAGCTAGTGAAGTTATTTATATAAGTGAGCAAATTATCTCCAAGGTAGAATCAATAAAACATGTTAATAATTTGCGAGACTTGTATGAAGACAACACTATAAGTATATTAAGATTCTTGGAAATATACATAAAAATTCTAAATAACATTATGCATCAGATAAGCAAGTGTATATAGCTAGGTGTATCTCTTAAGGTATCTGTAATGCTGTGTTGTAATTTTCAAAGCAAGACGAATAATATTTGGAATCCAATACTAACACTGTAGGAGTATTGTACGATCATGCTATCAAGTCTAAGTTACATTTTTGGTATTATGTGCATTGTAGGTTGTCGTTTCTGGTGATTTTAGAAGGGTCTCCAGACTTATATAGTCTCGTGATGTGCAAGAAGGAGGGGAATGTTTTTCCCAGGAGCCGCAGGGTAAAGGCTATTCTTTTCCTTTTTCTCGGGCGTGGTAGCGAAGGCCTTCGACTTAATTATTCTCTCATCTTTGGGTGACTTAATACTCTTCTTCTTCTCCTTCTTTGATTTCTTCACGTAGGATTAAATGCTGGCTGCGAGGGGTGTGCCAGAAGGGAATGGAGTGACTGAGAGGTTGACTTGGTCAACTTCAGGTAGACTGTAGGTAGTTTTCCTGACTCCCTTGTCTGATGGACGGTTGAGGGTAAGAAAGGCTGACCTGGGCTGCTGCTGAATGATGTGAGGCCCCTTCTCCATAGAGGTCTTAATCTGGCTACCTGGGTATCCAGGTAGGTAGGTGTGGCAGCCATTTTGTTCATCTCCTTCTGTTTTCTTGCAACGTCAGTGGAGAGAAAACGGGGACTTTATAGGAGTCACTCTTGTGTTATATATTACTCCCACTTGTAGACACCAATCAAGCAGGGTAATACCCAGGGGAGGCCTCATAGGAATGTGATTATGAGATGCTGGAACTCTTTGTTTCATTTATCTGGCTTCCCTCACTATTTTTGTTTGTGTCTCACTTACACAGATTAATCCAGCTAGCTCTCACAAACACCTCCTCCTATTATACATTTCACTACACTAAACAAGTACACCACATTTCTTTCCAATGTAAAACAAACGCAAAATGTTAAAAGTAGCAACTATCACTCAACTTTGGGGGAGACACTTGTTACAGGCAGCTTTGCCATTTGTCTCCTTCATACAAATACAAATAAAAACATAACACAAATAAAAAGGCTAAACGCTTTGGTCCTCTTCTTGTTCTTGATTTCCTTATGGCGCTTTATATTTGTATTGCAATACAACAATCATCACGAATCCCCACCAATAAAGATTACCATAAACACAAATCCCCCACCAATATAGTGTAGATCACCACCAGTCACCACTACCACAAATCAACACCAATATATATCACCAGAACCATCATAAAAGCATCATCACCATCACGAATCACCACTAGTCACCACCAAGACAGATCACAACCATCATCACAAATCACCACCAGTCATCACCAACACTAGTCACCTCCACCTTCACATATCACCACCATCATAG
>JBAKBP010032002.1:0-23723 GCA_037953745.1 Lithodes maja
CATGATGCATGCATACATACATACATGCATACACATACATACATACATATACAGTATATACTGTATATATATATATAATATTATATATATATATTATATATATATATATATATACTGTATATATATATATATATATATATATATTATATATATATATATATATATACTGTATATATATATATATATATATATATATATATATATATATATTATATATGTATATTGTATTTATGGCATAGCTTCAATGTAAACAATAGTGCTTCAAAAATGTCAATCAACTTCAATACAATTTATCGTTATTGTTACAGGTTACACGTCTGCATATACGTACAATTAATTCGATTATTATGATGAAACGAGAACATATGGTTTTAGTTTTTTATCTTAAATCATAAGAAGCATACATATTATAATAAGCACGCAATTAAAATAAATACGCACCATTGATAACATATCGCTATCAGAAACTAAAAGCGAACCATTGCCATAAAAATGTATGTGGAACGACTGAATGTGGGCAAGATGTAACAACTACTTTTTAAAGAGTATATTCTGAGACAACTATAAGTTTCATCATAGTTCTTCTCTCAAAATTTCCATACATATTACTATCTAAAAGCAGCCTTCAGGGGTGCCAGAACTAACGAATTATACAAAATATGTTTATGCATTCCTTTGAGGGGGAGGAAGTCGCTTTTTTCTAGACCCCCTTCTTCCTCATGTTTAGTATATCAGTTTTGAAATTTTAAGACGTTCGGCCTATTATTTTGGCGATTTTACCACTTTTCGCCCATTTCTTTGTCAATGATTAGATTCTTCGTGCCATTCAGGGGTCGATTTTTTCATGGTGAGCGATAGCGAGCATGTAATTTTAGAAGGAATCGGCCTTCGCCTGGGAAAATTTTCTACCAAAAAAATGTACAATATATCTTGAAAGAGGGTCTAGGGGGTGTGTTTTTTTTTAAGCTTGAGGGAGGTCTAGCGACGAAACTAATATATAAAGTTAATAATAAATATATATAGACCAAAAAACAAGCACTACCCACCCTTAAGCCTAATTAGTACAATGGTATGAACAATAAATATTCGAGTTCATTATTTGCGTCAATCAAATAAGACATATATATTCGCAGCTCTAATATCTTGTTTCCCTTTTCTCTCTTCCAGCCGACCAGTGCCAGAAACTAACGAACGATACAAATATTTGTATGCGTTCCTTTAGGCCTAATTAGTACAATGGTATGAAGAAAGAAACAAAAAGTTATTTATGTTCGTCAATCAAATAAGATATTTATTCAACGCTCTAATAACTTGTCTCCCTTTTCTCCTCATCATAGTTGTTCTTTCTAAACTTTCGTACATATTACTATCTAAGAGCTGCCTTTAGGAGTGCCAGAACTAACGAAAGATATGTGTTTATGTATTTATTTAGGCATAATTAGTACAATGGTGTGAACAGGCCCCAAGTTTTTTTTGGAAAAAAATATTTTCGATTCAGGGGCGAATGACTGGGCGAGAAAAAAAATCGACGACCATGTCTAGAAGCAGATCCGCGAAGAAAAACGAATGGCACCAGTTAGAATTCTTTAGGACTTGCCAAAGTGTACTTATGGTATAAATTTAAACAAAATCAGTATATAAATAACTCTTCTATGGATTTTTAAATTTTTAAATTGGCCTATTGGGCCTAAACATCGGTCAAAATTAAAAAAATAATTATACCATTGAAACCGGCAACGGCGAGACGATTTCAAATATGTAATACTATTGAAAAGTCAAAATTCGACCAAAATCAAGGATTTGCCTAGGTTTTTTGGAAAAATATTTTCGATTCTGGGCGAATGGCTGGGCGAAAATAAAATCTACGACCATGTCTAGAAGCAGATCGGCGAGAAAAAACGAATGGCACCAGTTAGAATTCTCTAGGACTTATAGTTTGGGCTGCAGAGGACCTTTAAAGTCCAAAAAACGATCCCCTGAGCCCTCCAGGAAGGCCACTCAAAATCGAAATCCTAAACTAATGGTCCGAATTTAATTTTGTTTGCGCCATTCGATTCAGCTTGCCAAAGTGTACTTATGGTATAAATTTAAAACAAAATCCGTACTTAAATAACTCGTCTATGGATTTTTAAAATTTTAAAATAGGCCTATTGGGCCTAAAAATTGGTCAAAATTAAAAAAACAAAATTATACCAATGAAACCGCAACGGCGAGACGAATCCAAATATGTAATAATATTGACAAGTCAAAATTCGACCAAAATCAAGGATTTGCCTGGGCTCTTTATTTTCGTCAACTAAATAAGATATATTTATTCACAGCTTAAATAACTTGTCTCCCTTTTCTCTATTCCAGCGAACCAGTGCCTCGAAGTATCGTGCCCTTACGGAGAGTGCCAAAGAGGTCAGTGCCCGTGTCCCTCCGAGTGCCGCAGTGACCGTCCAGCCTGTGGCACTGATGGAGACACCTACGCCTCCCTCTGTCACCTTCTTCGTCACGCCTGCCTGAAGGAAATCAACGTCACTCTGCAGTATCAAGGCACCTGTAGTGAGTATCACGTCAAGCTTTGTACCGCAGATTATCTCAAGATGTTTTCGTACTGTACTTTGTCTTAACGCTTACGCTGCGGGCATATTTCACCCTATTTCCGCCATATTAGGGCTCATTCAGGCACTCCTGTTTGATTAGGCAAGTGTCTGAATGAAATTAAATGTATTCAGCCAAAAACTAGAAGAAAATAGCTTCAAAATGACGCCAAACGAGCTTCGTAGCTCGCGGGCTTCACCCGCAGCGCTACCATACACATTCCCTAAAATGAGCAATTATCGCTAATGTCGCGCTACATTTGCCTTTGGCAGCACTGTATATCTCACGAGACTCTGACTCAGAGCCCTCAGTGCCCGCGGCCCGCCTGGCTGGGAGAAGGACGCGTGGCCTGTCGCTCTCCCCGCTCCCCTCGCACTTGATTTTACAGGCTTTAAGAGGCTTTAAAAAGCCTGTAAATTGCTGTAAATTTCCATAGCGTTCGGGAACGAGTCCCGCAGGGGGTTAAGGTAGTATGCTGATGTCTCTTCCTTTTTCGTTGGAGTAGGTTTTCTTTTAATTGTCTCAAGGAAATTTGTTTTATCTTCTTGAGGTAGTGAATGTCTGGTGGGGCTCTGATATTGTGGTAGGTTTCTCGGATTGTTCCTGTTGGGAATATTCCCAATGGAGAGAGCCAAAATATATTTAAAAGGTTATTTACAAAAACTATACTCCACATTTTCCACATTATTAACCCGTCCAATTCCAGCGACGGCTACTAGCCGTCAGTAAATAAGTCACTCCCCAGTCCCAGCGACGGCTAGGAGCCATCAGTAATGTACTTTCCTTGTAACTTGCCTGTATCAGGCTGTACCTGGTACCACGACCGTTTGAGCACTGCTCTCGATATGGCAACACTTCTCAGCTTATATAAAACCCACTGAAGGGTACTCCAGCAATCTGGTCTGGTCTGGAGAGCCAGTCTTCCTTTATCTCTTGAGGTGGAAGGTTGTTCTATCTTGCCGTTTTGGCCACATTGCTTGGGACTGGGGGGGACTTTTATTACTGTATCCTCCGGTACAGTAGGGGTTAAAGCACATGTGCAGTTGTTATCTATATTTACTTAACAATGGTTTGAAAGTATCAGATTTCAGAAACCAATAATCACTAAAACCCAGCCATCTCCATTCCACCATAATCTGAAATATTATCACAAAAATTCAACAAAGCATAAAAGCCTATATCGGTGACTACCACCTACACGATCTACTGTAAATTCAACACTATACTGTATACTGCGTAATGAATACAATTTAAATGGTAAACTTTTTATTTAAACACTATTTATCCTAAGAACATTAGGTATATCAAATATGTCTACACTGTTTATGATCACACTTCATTTAATTTTGTTATCATGATACAAAAACAATCATTAAGTCGAAGGAAGGAAAAAAACGCATAAGCATCGAATGATTCTGTGGAAAATACAGACTTAATGCGATAAATGATACAAACATACAACATATAATGCGATAAATGATACAAACATACAACATATAATGCGATAAATGATACAAACATACAACATATAAATGATACAAACATACAACATATAATGCGATAAATGATACAAACATACAACATATAAATGATACAAACATACAACATATAATTGCGATAAATGATACAAACATACAACATATAAATGATACAAACCATACAAACATATAAATGATACAAACATACAACATATAAATGATACAAACATACAACATATAATCAGAAATATTGGTTTTCTTTATAAAACTTTTTTTATATGTAGTTGGCAGGAAGGTTGGATTTAGATACTGTAAGTTAAATATGAAGAAGCAAATTTTCCTCCACTTTCCGCGTAGTGGGCACACAAAGAAAGCAAATGATGATAGCACCGTGACAATCGGATATCTCTGGTTCCACGGTGTCTTAAAAATAGCCTTTCATTTCCGAACCCACATATATTTCGCGGTTTGCTTGAAAGGAATGATAATTCTTATTTATGTTTAATACCTTTCTTAAATTACTAGATTTGTATATATCAAATATACTGTATAATAGCAAATCAATCAATCATATTAAAATTATTCTTTTATTGACTATAATAATATATTAAAATTATATTATAATTCGTTAAAAGACATGCGCAGGCTGCCTGTATAATGTATATTACCTGTTTATCAAATATATATATATATATATATATATATATATATATATATATATATATATATATATATATATATTATTTTTCTCGCATACAATGAAAGTGGAGAATGCGTGAGGGTGGAGACAGGTGAAGGTGCAGACATTAAAACATCCTGAACATGAAAGCTACATCCAAATTAAGACAGATGTGATATAATGTATAGAGTGAATTTGTGTAAGGAAGTTGGTGTTGAGTTTTAGTTTGATACGGAATTTGAGTTAAGTGTTAACCCCTTCTGTGCCGTCGACATCCTTTTTACTTTATTCCGGCTACTACTAATCGATTTGATTCAGTTTAGGAATTATTTCTAGCAATTATAAGGCTTCAAAATATCTCGACCAACCCTTCTAATTACCACAGATACTTCCTAAGCCGTATATTATCGTTTAAGTATAGCTAGAATAAAATATAACACGTCGCTGGTACTCAAAGGGTTAAGGGGAGATCTCCACTCGAGGGATTTTTTTCTTGACCCCCTTCTCCCTCATGTTTAGCCCCATTGCTTTTGATATTATAAAACGTTCGCCCCATTAGTTTAGCGATTTTAAGAACTTTCACCCCATATTAAGACCTTTCGTGCCATTCAGGTGTCGATTTTATCCTGGCGAGCGATAGCGAGCCTGTAATTTAAGAGGAACCGGCCTTCGGCCGGGAAATTTTTCTACCGAAAAATTTACAAATTTATCTTGAAAGGGACTCAAGGGGGTATAATTTTAAGCTTGATGGAGGTCTAGGGAACAAAGTAAATATCTCCCCTTAAGTAAGGTATTGGCGTACTCTAGCTTCAATCGTGAATCCAAGTAATGACATCTTCGGGGCTCAAGACATTTTCCAAAATAGGTCGCGTAATATTCCTGTTTATGAGTGTACACACAACATAAAATCAAATATATAGACTATTACTGACGTTGTTGTTGTTGTTGTTGTTGTTGTTGTTGTTGTTCCCTATTACTGACGTTGTAGTATTAACAAACACACTGGGTACCGCGGAAGAAGGAACTACAAGGCTATAAGCAGCTATGAAAGGGGGATAGTTATTTTGTCTGGCTCCCCTTCTCCCTTCTGTTTAGCCCCTTTAGTTTTCACATTTTAAGATGTTCAGCCCATTAGTTTGGCAATTGCAAGACCTTTCACCACATTTCTTTATCAATATTAAGAGCTTTCGTGCCATTTAGGTGACAATTTGATCTTGGAGAGCGACAGCGAACCTGTAATTTAGGAGGAACCGGCCTTTGGCCGGGAAATTTTTCTACCGAGAAATGTCCAAATTTATCTTGAAGAGGATTCTTGCGGTGTGTTTTGGTTAAAGTGTGATGGAGGTCTAGGGAAGCAAATAAGAAGTAATGAAAAGATAAATAAATAAGCAAGTAAATACGCCCATCCCTCCTTATATAAGAAACTGTCCTTGACTTTCACCACATTGGGAAGTACACGTTGATGTAGGCTTGAAAATGGTGATAAACGTGAATTCATGTTTGGGTGATAATATATGCATGTAAGTGATAGCACATGAAGACGACGTCGGTAGGTACAAATAGTTACGAAGGAAACAAGGAATAAAAGGTCTACCAATTTTATCCTCGTCATGCTGTTTGTGATGAGGTAAACATGGACTGCCGGAGAAATTGACATGGAAATGTTCTTGATGATTTTGTTTTCTTTCTTTTTGCGTAATTAACCCACAGAATACCGGTGACATTCTTTTAACTGTATTCTGGAAATTGTTGGACGATTTTATTAAGTTGATAAAGGGCCTTCAACAATTTACAGGCTTCGAACTATTTCATTTAACCTTAAACTTCACAAAATCACCTAAATATAGTTAGCATAAAATTGAATTATAGACGTCGACGGTACAGAAAGGGTTAACAGTGACTTTAGCAATAACTAGGACTAAGTACAGCTGCTCTATCTAGATTTCACACATTATATATAATTATCATCAAGGATATCGGCTGACTTTTCACTTTGACTGCACTATCCATGTTTGCTATTGTTATTTGGTCAGTAAATCTTTGCCCCACTCGACAATTGCGTTAATGGGCTATAACCAGAGTTAGCTAATGGCAGATTGGTTGAGAGCAAGGTAGTATCAGAGCATGGGAGGGATATTGGACATCCATTTATGCCAGCAGGGAATGTATTAGGGAGGACGCGAATGTGGGGATAATGTGGTGCAGTTAACCCCTTCTGCGCCGGCAACGTATTTCTTACTTTATTCTGGCTACTATTAGGCGATGTTGTTCAGTTTAGAAAGGGCCTCAACATTTAACCATTTCAGCACCATGATGCCTTCTTACCTTTGATGCTGGCTAAAGTTAAGGGGAGGTTTTTAGTTTGTTCCCTAGACCTCCATCAACCTTAAAATTACACCCCCTTGAGTCCCTTTCAAGATAAATTTGTACATTTTTCGGTAGAAAAATGTCCCGGCCGAAGGCCGGTTCCTCTTAAATTACAGGCTCGCTATCGCTCGCCAGGATAAAATTGACACCTGAATGGCACGAAAGGTCTTAATATGGGGTGAAAGTTCTTAAAATCGCTAAACTAATGGGGCAAACGTTTTATAATATCAAAAGCAATGGGGTTAAACATGAGGGAGAAAGGGGTCAAGAAAAAAATCCCTCGAGTGGAGATCTCCCCTGAAGACTATTTCATGCAGTTTAAAATGAACCAAGGTTATTAAGGAGGGTTTATTGAGAGTTTATTGAGATCTTATTTACCCTTCTGAGTCGTAGAGGTAGATTTCATACTGAAGAAAATCGTTCAATGGTTACCAGAATATGATGTAAATTACGTCATGGTGGTGAAGGGGTTAACAGGCTTAGAACTATCTCACATAGCCATTTTTACAACCACAGATCCTTCTTAAACTGCACATAATCTTTAAATATAGCAAAGATACAATTAAAAAGAGGTCGCCGGTACAGAAGGGGTTACAATTCATAATTCACCGGAAACCTTCATGGGGTGATAGGTGCGATATTCCTGTGCTTAGAATAAATTATGCTATTATTATACAAGCATAATTAAGGTGAAATTTAGAGACAGGGACATTGAATTGAAATTGACAGACTTCCTTCAAGCTAAAAATTGCCCACCCAGACCCCTTTCAAGCTAAATTTGTGCATATTTCGTTAGAAGAGTGTCCCGGCCGAAGGCTGATTTCTTCTAAGTTAAAGGCTCGCTATCGCTAGCCCCCAAATAATCAATGCCTGAATGGGGCGAAGCGTCTTATTATCGCCGAAAACTTAGTTTTCTTTAAAACAAGGCCAATTACATGGTCACACAAATATCTTTAATTATGTATCAGTCAATTATATTAACTTTCCTGATAATCAAACTTAAGCTTTCACAGAATTGGAAAATGGAATTTTGTAAAACATTTTGTTAATGGTGGATGTCAACTAGGATTACATTTGGAGAGAGAGAGAGAGAGAGCAAGAGCGAGAGCGAGAGAGAGAGAGAGAGAGCAAGAGCGAGAGCGAGAGAGAGAGAGAGAGAGAGAGAGAGAGAGAGGGTGTATAATACCAGGGAAACGTCTACTGAAAAGGTTAAGTTATTTAGGTATTTAGGTGTTGCTTTCTCATGAATTATAAACTGAAAATGTTCCAAATAATAAAATTGCTCTTCAAACAGAATATATACGATTCCCTGACAACACTGTAAAACTAATTCAAACTATTGAACATTAGATGTAACCATGAATATACCTATAATGAATGATAACACTTCAGTACAAGTATGTTTTTTGTTTAAAGGGAGATTTCCACCTGGAGGATTTTTTTCTGAACCTCTTTCTCCCTCATGTTTAGCCCCATTGCTTGTGTGAGATTTGAAAACGCTTGCCCCATTAGTTTGGCGATTTTAAGAACCCTCGCCCCATTTCTGTCAATTTTAAGACCATTCGTGCCATTTAGGTGTCAATTTTTTCCTGGCGAGCGATAGCGAGCCTGTAATTTAAAGGGAACCGGCCTTCGGCCGGGAAATTTTTCTACCGAAAAATGTACAAATTTATCTTGAAAGAGGGTTAAGGGGGAGTAATTTTAAGCTTGATGGAAGTCTAGGGAATCAACTAAAAACCTCCCCTTAACGTCCCTTGTTTCGCTCCATTAGTTTGGATAATTTGACATATTGCCCCATTAATGTATGTTTTCTCTCAACCTCAGGACTGTAGGCTGTCTGTAGCGATGGGGTCCCCCTTCTCCCTCATGTTTAGCATGTTAGTTTTGAGATTTTAAGACGTTCGATCCATTAGTTTGGAGATTTTGACACCTTCCGTCCCAATTTGTTGTCAATATCAAGACCTTTCGTGGCATTTAAGTGTCGATTTTTTTTTCCTGGCGAGTAATAGCAAGCCTGTAATTTTAGAAGGAATCGAAAAATGTACAAATTTATCTTGAAAGGGGGTAGAGGGGGTAGAGGGGGTGTTTTTTTAAGCTTGATGGAGGTCTAACGAGGAGACTCAACAATAAACTAATACAGTAATACAGTAATACAGTAATACAGTAATACAGTAATAAACTAATACAGTAATACAGTAATACAGTAATACAGTAATACAGTAATAAACTAATACAGTAATACAGTAATAAACTAATACAGTAATACAGTAATACAGTAATAAACTAATACAGTAATACAGTAATAAACTAATACAGTAATACAGTAATACAGTAATACAGTAATACTTAAACTACAAACCAAGCACTACCCCCTTAAGGGGAGGTCTATAGTTGATGCCCTAGACTTCCATCAAGCTTAAAATTACTCCCCTTAGACCCCCTTTCAAGATAAATTTGTACATTTTTCGGAAGAAAAATGTCCCGGCCGAAGGCCGGTTCCCCTTAAATTACAGGCTCGCTATCGCTCGCCAGGAAAAAATCGACACCTAAATAGCTCGAATAGTCTTAAAATTTACAGAAATGGGGCGAGGTTCTTAAAATCGCCAAACTAATGGGGCAAGCGTCTTAAAATCTCAAAAGCAATAGGGCTAAACATGAGGGAGAAAGGGATCCAGAAAAAAATCCTCCAGGTGGAAATCTCCCCTTAAAGGATGACAAGATTATAATAAAAGAAGTCGTCATCTTTCTGCAGCAGGTTAACCCAATAATAGACCGGGGATATGTGTGCCTTTATAACGCTCCACGAGGCACTGCTGCGCCGTAAAATTGGCTCTCCTCAAACTCTTTTTATGACCCAAGATAAAATCCCCAGAGTAAACGGGGGAATATTTTCTGTGAACACGCGAAGGATTTTTATTTCGTGTTTTATTCGTTTCTTCTTTTTTTTGGTCAACGTAGGTATTCAACTTAAGGGAAGATGGGCCGTTTTTTCTGGTCCCCCTTTTCCTTCATGTTTAGCCCCATTTGTTTTCAGATTAGAAGACGTTTGGCCCATTAGTTTGGCGATTTTAAGACCATTTGTCGTATTTCTTTGTCAAGTGTTCGTGTTATTTAACTGTCGATTTTTCCTAGTGAGCGAGAGCGAGCCTGTATTTTAGGATGAACCGGCCTTCGGCCGAAAAATGTACCCATTTATATTGAAAGGGGTCTAGTTTTATTTATTTATTTATTTCATTTTATTCAAGCTTGATGGAGGAAACTAACACCTATATAAGTAAATATATAAGTGAGGAAACTAACACCTATATAAGTAAATATATAAGCAAGGAAACTAACACCTATATAAGTAAATATATAAACGAGGAAACTAACACCTACATAAGTAAATATATAAGTGAGGAAACTAACACCTATATAAGTAAATATATAAGTGAGGAAACTAATACCTATATAAGTAAATATATAAGTGAGGAAACTAACACCTATATAAGTAAATATATAAGTGAGGAAACTAACACCTATATAAGTAAATATATAAGCGAGGAAACTAATACCTATATAAGTAAATATATAAGTGAGGAAACTAACACCTATATAAGTAAATATATAAGTGAGGAAACTAACACCTATATAAGTAAATATATAAGTGAGGAAACTAACACCTATATAAGTAAATATATAAGTGAGGAAACTAACACCTATATAAGTAAATATATAAGTGAGGAAACTAACACCTATATAAGTAAATATATAAGTGAGGAAACTAACACCTATATAAGTAAATATATAAGCGAGGAAACTAACACCTATATAAGTAAATATATAAACGAGGAAACTAACACCTACATAAGTAAATATATAAGTGAGGAAACTAACACCTATATAAGTAAATATATAAGTGAGGAAACTAACACCTATATAAGTAAATATATAAGTGAGGAAACTAACACCTATATAAGTAAATATATAAGTGAGGAAACTAACACCTATATAAGTAAATATATAAGCGAGGAAACTAACACCTATATAAGTAAATATATAAACGAGGAAACTAACACCTACATAAGTAAATATATAAGTGAGGAAACTAACACCTATATAAGTAAATATATAAGTGAGGAAACTAACACCTATATAAGTAAATATATAAGTGAGGAAACTAACACCTATATAAGTAAATATATAAGCGAGTTAACTAATACCTATATAAGTAAATATATAAGTGAGGAAACTAACACCTATATAAGTAAATATATAAGCGAGGAAACTAATACCTATATAAGTAAATATATAAACGAGGAAACTAACACCTACATAAGTAAATATATAAGTGAGGAAACTAACACCTATATAAGTAAATATATAAGTGAGGAAACTAACACCTATATAAGTAAATATATAAGTGAGGAAACTAACACCTATATAAGTAAATATATAAGCGAGGAAACTAATACCTATATAAGTAAATATATAAGTGAGGAAACTAACACCTATATAAGTAAATATATAAGTGAGGAAACTAACACCTATATAAGTAAATATATAAGTGAGGAAACTAACACCTATATAAGTAAATATATAAGCGAGGAAACTAACACCTATATAAGTAAATATATAAACGAGGAAACTAACACCTACATAAGTAAATATATAAGTGAGGAAACTAACACCTATATAAGTAAATATATAAGTGAGGAAACTAACACCTATATAAGTAAATATATAAGCAAGGAAACTAACACCTATATAAGTAAATATATAAACGAGGAAACTAACACCTACATAAGTAAATATATAAGTGAGGAAACTAACACCTATATAAGTAAATATATAAGTGAGGAAACTAACACCTATATAAGTAAATATATAAGTGAGGAAACTAACACCTATATAAGTAAATATATAAGTGAGGAAACTAACACCTATATAAGTAAATATATAAGCGAGGAAACTAACACCTATATAAGTAAATATATAAGCGAGGAAACTAAAACCTATATAAGTAAATATATAAGCGAGGAAACTAACACCTATATAAGTAAATATAATTATAAGCGAGGAAACTAACACCTATATAAGTAAATATATAAGTGAGGAAACTAACACCTATATAAGTAAATATATAAGTGAGGAAACTAACACCTATATAAGTAAATATATAAACGAGGAAACTAACACCTATATAAGTAAATATATAAGCGAGGAAACTAACACCTATATAAGTAAATATATAAGCGAGGAAACTGACACCTATATAAGTAAATATATAAGCGAGGTACTAATACCTATATAAGTAAATATATAAGCGAGGAAACTAAAACATACAGTAAATAAGTAAATAAATAAATAAATAAATAAATGAATAAATAAACCAAAAAATAAATAAATAAATAAATAAATAGATAAATTAATAAGCCAATAAATACATAAATAAATAGATACATTAATAAGCCAATAAATATATAAATAAATCAATAAATACAAAGATCAAACAATCACCAGCACCCTCTTAACCCATGCAGTACCAGGGACGTCCCTTTCGTTATATTCTGGCAACTATTAGACGATTTCATTCAGCCTAGGAGGGACCTCCAGCAATAATATGGCTTCAAACTATCTCAACCAAGCCTTTTAACTAGCACAGATTTTTCCTAAGCTACTTAACCCTCTCCGACATATGACGCGATTTTGAGCCTATTGGGGATACTTTAAAGCCTTTGTTACCATCAGGGATATTTAGAAACCTTTAGTTTAGTTACTTCAACCTCTGCAGTTGTCTTTGAGTTAGCTGTGGGCAGAAAACTAATTTTGGAGAGGTAATTATAAGAGTGAGAGAACTCTATTTCTTATTGCTAATCTGGCAACCTCTGCGTCATAAATGCGTGAAAGGGATAATGTCGTCTAAATATAGATACAATAAAATATAACACACGTCGCTGGTACTCAAAGGGTTAAACCCCTCCAAGGGTGAGCATTGAGGTAATCTGTTTGTAGTGAAGGAGGCCATGGGTCGGACAGAGGGATCACACAGTCCAGGAGGATCAATCCAAGCCCACTCCATTAAGGGCCAAACTGATCAGCCGGGATCCAAAGGGTAGACATCAGTAAGTGTAACCATATTTCTCAAGGAATATACTTTAAGGAGGCCTTTTATTTTATAATATTTCTAGTATACATAACATGATTTTGTAAATGTCGTATGGATATCTAATATGTCTAATAGCATAATTATGGGCTTAGAAAGTATATCAAATGCACCTATCATCTTGAATACCAGGTACCATCATAGGATTGTAGGGTGCTGGACAAGACTTCACGTCGTCTATGGCTAAATACAACTATTTCTTGTACAATCGCCTTCAGTGAAAGGTGGTACAAATTTGACTAAAGGATACTGATCCAACGATGAAATATTTTGAAACATTCCATGCAAGCATATTCCTTATCCCTTCATTCAATTAGTGTTCACTGTTTCAAGTTTATCATATAGTAGTGTTCTAGTTAGTAGTGTAGGCGAGTGTACTGCTAAAAAAACAATAAATGCTTAGATGCAGTTTCAAGCAGCACATCTATCATTAGCTCATTAGCTATATTGCCACATTTCATTACACATTAGAGTTGTGATGTTTGATATTGCTTACGTAATGGGCCGTTGAAACAAAACAAATTCTGCACATTAATTTAGGCTAAGAAGTTAATTCATTTCGCGTGAACGATATGTTTAATATAGAAGTTTTAAATTTGGAAAAGTATCACAAATTATTCGCAATGACACAACACTGAAGACTGTACAGTAATTAGTCCAATTTGAAAATGTTTCAGTACATTCATTATCAAAGGATTCTGTGTCATGTTAGTTGATATAGTTTGCATCAAACTGATGCTGTTATTAATTAATGGGGAATTATATGAGTAACCTTTATCTGTAGAACAGTAGACATAGTGTCTTTGATGAATTTAATTTTTAATCGGTAATATTATTGATCAATACTGCATGCATTGGTGCTTGGTAGTAAAGAGCATGTATCAGTATAATGGTTGAATAATGGTTATTTGGATCACATATTATATGCATACTGTATGTGTGGAAATGTATATGAATTTGTAGAATGTAGTAAATAATGTTTGAGTCGAGGGACCTGTGAATTTAGAGAAGTACAACTGGGCAAGATATTTGCTTGATACAGAGTTTATTTTATTATATTCTATTTTTTTTTTTTTTTTTTTTTTTTTTTTTTTTTTTTTTTTACACTTAATTGGGATTATGCCATTTCCAAGGAGATTTACACGCACGCAATTTATTATCGATAATATTAGAACACACTATCATGCTTGTCATCGATTTTTGTATCCATATAAGCTACAAAACAGCCTGTAAAATAAGCTCTGCAGTGGCCGGTCTTGTGGTCAGTTATACAAGGATCAACAACAAAATAAGTTTCGTATCGTCTCACAACATTCTGCGTTCGTTTATATTCAATATAACATTTTTATCGAAGAGAAGTGAGGGGAAGTGCGATATAGGTAAGCAGAAGTGAGGGGAAGTGCGATATAGGTAAGCAGAAGTGAGGGGAAGTGCGATATAGGTAAGCAGAAGTGAGGGGAAGTGCGATATAGGTAAGCAGAAGTGAGGGAAAGTGCGATATAGGTAAGCAGAAGTGAGGGGAAGTGTGATATAGGTAAGCAGAAGTGAGGGGAAGTGCGATATAGGTAAGCAGAAGTGAGGGGAAGTGCGATATAGGTAAGCAAAAGTGAGGGGAAGTGCGATATAGGTAAGCAAAAGTGAGGGGAAGTGCGATATAGGTAAGCAGAAGTGAGGGGAAGTGCGATATAGGAAAGCAGAAGTGAGGGGAAGTGCGATATAGGTAAGCAGAAGTGAGGGGAAGTGCGATATAGGTAAGCAGAAGTGAGGGGAAGTGCGATATAGGTAAGCAGAAGTGAGGGGAAGTGCGATATAGGTAAGCAGAAGTGAGGGGAAGTGCGATATAGGTAAGCAAAAGTGAGGGGAAGTGCGATATAGGTAAGCAGAAGTGAGGGGAAGTGCGATATAGGTAAGCAGAAGTGAGGGGAAGTGCGATATAGGTAAGCAGAAGTGAGGGGAAGTGCGATATAGGTAAGCAGAAGTGAGGGGAAGTGCGATATAGGTAAGCAGAAGTGAGGGGAAGTGCGATATAGGTAAGCAGAAGTGAGGGGAAGTGCGATATACTGTAGGTAAGCAGACAGCCAGAATGACAGAACAAAAGAAAAAGAGACAACGTGACATAAAGGCATACAAACAGAACAGACATTCAGATAGAGAAAAAAAAAAACTGAAACACAATCTCCTCTCCTTCAATGCACGATGTTTAATTCTTAAATTTTGTTAATGGTAATGAGCCTGTCTTCACGGCAAGCAAGTTGATATTTGAATAACTTAAACAAAGAATACATACTACCTCCACTTCTGTTGTTATATTGCGTCCTAATTAACCTTTCATTCTCCTGATTACCACCTCACTCCCCTAAAAGCTAACACGCAGTTCGGTTTATCAGGATGAACTCTGTACAGAGCATTTATAGTGTGTCTGAGTGGTCGTACGGCTTGTGAAGGTCTTGGAGGCATGCACAAACCACCTAAACACACACACACACACACACACACACACACACACACACACACACACACACACAACCCGTAGCCTAGTAGGTAGAGCTCTCGTCTCACACACGAGGGGTCGGGGGTTCAATCCCCGGCCGGGCGGAGACAAATTGGGCTTGTCTCCTTTCATGTGTTAGCCTCAGTTCACCTAGCTGTAAATAGGTACCTGGAATAAGTGGACGACGTTGTAACGTCCCATCTGGGGTTGGCAAAAATGGTACAAGGCGAGATGGGTATCATATGGTTCACCTAAGCTGATGGCTACCTAAGCCTTCGGGCGAGATGGTACCGTCTATAGTGAGAATGGTACCATACAGATCCACCCTAAGCCTTCGTTTCCGATGTCGCCAATTGGCTAAATACAGAACACACACACATCCACAGCCATTCCAACAGTACATAAAACACTTAACATGCATTTCACGCAATACATTCCCAGTTAAGGAGGCGCGATAATAATGAGCTTAGCTCGCATTGCGTGGATTCCCCTTGACGAACAAGTAACTGAGTAACACACACACACACACACACACACACACACACACACACACACACACACACACACACAGACTGCATTTCAGCCATTCAAGGTGAGACATTACCATACCAGTTAGTGTGTGTTATTGGTTTAAGGGGAGATGGTTCACTTTTTGGTCGATGTTTTTTCATGTATTCATTATTGTTCTAGTTTCCTCCCTAGACCTCCATCAAACTTTTAAAAACAAATCCATTAGATCCCCCTTGTAAGTATAATTTGTAAATTTTTTGGTAAAAAATATCTCCGCGCGAGTTTTCCAAAATTACAGGCTCATTATCGTTCGCCAGGGAAACAAATCGACACCTAAATAGCACGAAAGGTGTTAACATTCACAAATAAATGGGTCGAAAGGTCTTTAAATCGACAAACTAAATGGGGCAAGTGTCTTAAAATCTTCAAACTAACGGGTCTAAACATGAGGGAGAAGGAGGACCAGAAAAACAACCCCTCTCCCCTTGACGACTGGTTTCAAGCCAATATATGGTAACACACCTTAAACGGCCACAACCTGAACGATCCCCTAATCCAAACTTAACCCTTTCATGCTTATGACGCAATTTTGAGCCTATTAGGGATACTTTAAAGCCTTTGTTACCATCAGGGGTATTTAGAAACCTTTAGTTTAGTTACTTCAACCTCTGCAGTTGTCTTTGAGTTGGCTGTGGGCAGAAAACTAATTTTGGAGAGGTAATTATAAGAGTGAGAGAACTCTTATTTCTTATTGCTAATCTGGCAACCTCTGCGTCATAAAAGCGCGAAAGAGTTAATGTACTCAATTTAAGGGGAGGTTTTTAGGTTGCGCCCTAGACCTCCAAATTTAAGGTGACAGTGGATATTTTGGGCTCTATTTATTTATATATTAATTTTTTTTGTTTTAGTTTTCTCCCTAGACCTCCATCCAAATTTTTAAAAATATCCATTAAATTCCCCTTCAAGATTAATTTGTACATTTTTCTGTAGTAAAATGTCACGGCCGAAGGCCTGTTCCTCCACAATTACAGACTCGCTATCGCTCGCCAGGAAATAAAATCGACACCTAAAGGGCACGAAAGGTCTTAATATTGACAAAGAAATGGGGTAAAAAGTCATAACATCGACAAACTAATGGGGCAAACGTCTTGAAATATATAACTAATGGGGATTAGCATGAGGAAGAAATGGGACCAGGAAAACGGCCCATCTCCCCTTAACAAAAATAATACCCCACCAGACGTTCCTTCGAAATAAACTTGTATACTTTTCGGTAGTAATAATTACCCGATCGAAGGCCGGTTTCTCCTTGATTACAGTCTTGCTATCGCTCGCCAGTAAAAAATAGACACCTAAATAGCACGAAGGGTTTTATTATTGACAAAGAAATGGGGCGAAAATAATCTTAAAATCGCCAAACTAGTAGGGCGAACGTCTTAAAATATCAAAAGTAATGGGGCCCAACATGAGAGAGAAGGATACCCAGACAAAACAATAACCTCCTCTAAACTAACCGACCAGACGTCACGTGACCTATCCAAGCCTGAACCAAGACCAGTCTAATATAATCGAGAAAAAAAAACACTTCAGGATAATGACACGTGTTGACAGTTTAGTCTGGTTGTCAGTCTCAATATGGCCAGCGCAGTTTTTAGTGTGACAGGATGAACTGAAAACAAATACAAAACCTAAAACAGCCGCAAAGTTGCTCCCGTGATTCCGTTGCATACAGGTCTGCTGCAAATACTACAGACTACAATACTGCCCACATTATATTTACCTTTAATTACGAACTACTATCAACACTAAATCATTTGCATACCGTTATGATCAAATAAGCAATTAAACATAACATTTGTAGAAATAAAATAGGAAAAGTGGGGATTGAGCCTGAGTAGATAGATAGATAGATAGATAGATAGATAGATAGATAGATAGATAGATAGATAGATAGATAGATAGATAGATAGATAGATAGATAGATAGATAGATAGATAGATAGATAGATAGATAGATAGATAGATAGATAGATAGATAGATAGATAGATAGATAGATAGATAGATAGTCAGTCAGTCATAATTTTATTTCATAAAAAGACATATACATACACTTTTTACAGAGTTATTTACGTAATCTACATTAAGCTAAAAGTCCTTAGCGCATAGTTGGTTCTGTGTTCTGTACATAAACAATTCTTGATCTGATAGCATTGATATCATTTAGCAATAAGTTAGTAAATCCATACTCATGTAGGATTATTTTTTCAACATCCTTTACAAGAAAAGATCTATGTAACATGTAATACATGTTCTTCTCTATAAAACTACATGGCTTTATGAGATTTCTATATACAAATCTTATTTTCATCCAGTTAACCAAATGCCTAAACACCATCACTCCACATTCTCTACAAGCGCTGTGGTTGCTCTCCCAGTACTTCATATTCAATATTTTCTTTATTGCCTTGTGGTATCCAATGGAAAACTGCTTAAACGGTATATAACATTTTCTATTATTAAACCAAAGTTCAGCGCCATAAAAATTCAAACAGTAGTTTTGAAATAAATTTAAAAATACTTCAGTACTCGTGTTGCTAAACTTTCTTAAAAGACAATTAAACTCATTGTAAAACTTATTTCTGCATCTTATCATATCCAAGTCATTATTAAGATTACAATCAATTATAAAACCCAAATATTTGTATTCAGAAACAATATTTAATTTGTTATTGTCTAAATATATGAAAGGATTCATTTCCTGTCCATACTTATATTTAAAGACCATACATACTGATTTTGCAGAGTTAATAGATAAGTCTAGTTGTTTAATTTCATGATCCATAATATCTATCAATGTTTGCAGACCTCTAACCGAAGGAGCCAATATTACAAGATCGTCTGCATAGGCGATCACATTGCTGACTTGTAAACCTAGTCTACAGCCTACATTATTTGCAGATAATTTACTTAATAAGTCATCAATATAAATTGAAAACAACAAGGGAGATAAAACCCCACCCTGTCTCACTCCATTTTTCATAGTCCATTCAGTTGAAATTGAATCTTTAAATTTGACAACAACATGTTGGTTTCTGTAAAAGTAAAATAAAATATTAACCAAGAAATTTGGTAATCCTAGTTTTAAAAGCTTATTTGCAAGTTTGAAATGATTCACCTTATCAAAAGCTTTTGTCAGGTCAATAAAACATGAAAAAACATTAGATCCCTCCGTGGTGTACCTTAAAATAGTTTCCTTGAGAACTAAACATGCAGTAGAAGTAGAATACCTCTCTCTAAATCCATGCTGCCTATCATTTAAACTAACATATCTTAAAATTTTGTACTTCAAGCAGTATTCAAATACCTTCAATAATATTGGCGATAACGTAATTGATCTATAATTATCAAGTGATGTATTATCTTTATACTTATCTTTCAATAAGGGTACCATAATTCCAAAGTTCATTCTTACAGGCATACAACCATGTACAACACAAGAAGAAATCAACTTTGCAATTACTACTATCAATTCGTTTGTACAATACTTTAAATGAAAAGCATGTATATTATCTGGGCCAATACCACAATTGAGGTCAGATATTGCTGTAGATACATCATGACTATTTACCTTACCAAATATTTCACCGTCACGTAAATTTTTCACCAATTTATCTATCATGAAGTCATCATCATTCTGACATTTACAATCATCATATACATATTTAAACTTATTGGAAAATTTCTCTACAATACATTTTGGGTCACATTCTCCATCTATTTTCATACTTACAAAAACTTTATTATTCTTTATTTGTCTAACCTCTTTCCAAAATGATTTCAAATTGTTTTTAGATAGAGATTGAGCTAACTTATTTTTTCTAATTTGAGACTCATTTTGTTTAACTTGTTTCAATACATTCCTAAAGTCCTTTCTAGACTCCTTCATTTCTTCTAACTCAACTCCTGCAAGTGGACGTCCCCTATTCTTCCAAGTTAAAAACTTACTTCTCGCAAACTTATGCAAATCCTTAATTTCATCATTCCAACCTGGTATAACTTTATGCTTTTTTAATGGTTCTTTCTTAAACAAAGAAGATGAATTAAGTAACAAACTAATTATACTGTTATAAATTAAATTTAATTCCTTGATATGCTGTTCATTATTACATCTATATACACTGCAGTCCAAGCAATTAAAACTTGATATATCCAATTCACTTAGATAATGATTAATATTTGATTTATATATCTGTAAATTATCCACAATAGACAGTTTTTGCCAGTCGATGAATTCTGACGGTTCAATGTGTACATCTACTATACCAACATTACATATGTCAATGTTTAGCTTACATGCCAGGGGAAAGTGATCATAGAGGGCCATATCATACCTTATAGTAAAATCATCTATTATTTCGTTTAGACTCTCACTTACTGCTATATGATCAAGCCAACTGGTTGTATTCTTTGCAGGACATAAATATGTAAACGAATCATTCTGCATTGCCTCGACATCACTAAATATAAAGCACTTGCTAATAAATAAATTAATAATATCTTTCCAAAACCTACCTTTAGTTAGACTAGCATTAAAATCTCCTGCAATTAAGACATTGTTGCAGTGTTGTTCAGCTATAAAATTATCAAGAGTGGCTATTGTATTTCTAAATTCATCTAAGGAGTCCTCGTCTTGCTTGTCACAAGGTAGGTATACATTCACTATAAATATTTGTACATCTCTACATTTCATTATAATCCCAATTATTCTTTCATTACAATACACAGAATCAATATTATTACTAAGTGAATTTTTCCATAATATGGCAACACCTTTTGAAGGACGACCCTCTACTATGCCTTCGTTACTCCTATCTTCCACACATGCGATTGCATCAAATGCATCATTGATTGTTCTTAAAACATTTAAGTCTTCTTTCAATAACATTATTTCTTGTAAAAGAATGATATCGTATTCCATAGTCAATAACTTTACTGCCTCAATATTATTTCTTACAGAATTACAGTTATATGATACAATCTTAGCCATTAAGATGTATGTTTAGGTTTATAGTATTTTCTAACAATTACATGGTTCGGCCAACACTCCGGACGTAACAAATCATCCCTCTTACTCATTGCAACAGTTATTTTAAATGACTTCCATTCTCGTTCAAATTTAGATTCAAGCTCACAGCATTTTACACTTTCAATGTTAAATTCATCCGATATATACTTAGTAATATCAACAACGCTAGTGTCACAGTCAGCATTCCCAATGTAAATATCTCCTGATCTTTCAGAGCCTTTAAACCTAGATTGAGTAACGTTTTTTGTTCCTCGTACACCAGCTGGCCTCTTCCACTTCTGATCCATTTTTCTTTGCGGCTGTTGGGTAGGGGGGACTGAGGCATTCCTACCGCGCCGACTCTTAACTTGTTGAAAGCCATCATCATCCAGGACACCACGTCCTGTTTCTCCTCGTTCACCTTTACTGTCACTGTTCTTGGATCTCATATACTGCAGGGGCTCAACAGATTTCTCCTTCGACCGTGTTACCTCATGTTCTAGTTCGAGAACACGAGATGACTTCCTGATCGCACCATTTCCAACAAACTGTTTCTGCTGTTTATATCCTGTTGTAGGCGATGAAGGAGCAGTGCCACGTGAGCTCTGCTCCTCACACAGTACCTCACTGTAGGTAGGCATTTGTAGAGGTGAGGCCACACTATCAAACTGACTGTCACGTTGCTGACTCAGTGGTGGAGCGGATGGTTCACCAGTCATCTTCAGTAACCCCTCCACTTCCCTCTCATAAGCACTAATAGTTTTATGTCCAACACTACTGTCATCATGGCCGGTTAGTAACTTATCAAGATTCTCCACTAAGATACTGTCTCTCCGTAGATCACTATTTCTACTCCTCTGCTTGATATCTTTAAGTATCCCCTTTATCTCCAGTAGTTCTTCCTTAATAATATAGTTATCTTCTACTAATCCAACATTTTCAATACGTGACTCTTTCAGTGATTTTACTTCACCTTTAAGTTCACTAATTTGATCAATTAACTCCTTGATATAACCTCCAATCACATCAAAACCATTTGATGGTGGAAAACCATCAAAGTTAGCAGTGACAAATTTAGGCAATTTTACATTTTCATTGTCACATTTCTCAAAAAGATCAATAATGTCAATAAAGTTCTCCCTTGTCTTACTGTCAGATCTTCTCCACACAATCTTTTGATTCATCTTATTATAGAACACTTCTTTAGCGTTTTTAATGTCATTTTCATTGTAGAACACAGTGCATATATTTACAATTTGATCCTTGCTCTTTGAATGCCTTGCTGTAGAGACATAGGCCAATACAGAATGTTCTATATACTCACAGTCTGCCATTATTATTTCACTACACATGACCTGGTATGCAAAACAACAATCCGTAGGCACCGCAAAAATCCAATAAAAAGCAACTATTCTTGTTTACATGGCTGAACATCCATAATTGTCACAATTTACCACCCTCACTGCTTCATAACAATATAGTGGGCCCGGTAAGGTAGAGGCAGGAAACACGGGTGACACAGCCCCACACCGGTCAACCACCACCATCGTTCTCACTGTGCAGCTCGGTCTCTTCCGATCCTCGCTAGGCAGCTTTCCACTGTACTATCCTTCAGCTACGCCATCTATGAGCGTTTGTCAGAGGACGACAGAGTGCCGGGCGGAGAGACAACACCACACTATTCCATAACGAGGACCATCTCAGTCTCGGCGCTTGGGCTAGTGAAGTTGGTCATCGAGAAGTAAAGGAAGACCATAATTATGTTCTGGTTAGTTAGTTATGTAGAGCAGATTAACCAGACCACTGAGCTCCATGCGGTCCATATGTTTTGGTGGCCGAGGGGTCCCTGACGATCAGCGACGAGCGGTGGTTCTTCTCTTCTATGACTTCTTCCTGAATACCGTGCCCTGGTGCGTCCGTCACCGTGTTGAATGGGTTCATCTGGTCATCAGCTTAGTCTGCCAAACTGTTGTCGAGAATTGCTAGCGGTGATTTATTTATCTATATTTCTATATTCCAACTACTGCCTCTCGGGCATAGGCTGAGAGCCTGTACAGTACAATCTACCACTCAACACGGTGAAGCCCGTGTCTATCCCAGAGATAGATAGATAGATAGATAGATAGATAGATAGATAGATAGATAGATAGTTAGTTAGTTAATTCTTTATTTCATAAAAGGTTACATGGTAACATTTTACATATATACAGTGTATACAATTTCATCCTACCGCAAGGTGGGTTCATTATTTTGAACATACAGTATCCGTGACTTAATGGCATCTACGTCATTTTCCATCATACTTTCAATGTTATACTCTGAAAGTAGTACAGACTTGGCTTCGTTAGCCAGGAACAGATCCTCGGACACATTTAACAGGGATTTTCTTAAATATTTGCAGG
>JBAKBP010032003.1:0-22500 GCA_037953745.1 Lithodes maja
CTGTGCACAGAGAGGGGAAGCAGAGTCAAGCCAGCTGCCACCATGCAGAGACTGCCTCTTCCTACATGCACAGAGAGCCAACTTCCAGGCTGCTATCTGGAGACGCTGTTTAGAGCCCAAGGCCAACGTGCCAAGCCCCAGTGAGCATGGCTGGACTGAAGAAGACAGGAAGCTGAACATCCTTTGATGCGTTCGGCACCAGCACCAGAGGTGGTGTTGGAGCTACTGGCTTGCAAGTGTTCACGGGTTTGCAAGCTGCCTGACTGTGCATGCCTGGTCAATGGCCTCACATGTACTGATATGTGCAAGCTCCAGACCTGCACTAACCAAGCAGTGCAGCAGCAGGAACCCGACCTTGAGCCGGATTCTGAGGATTCAGAGGATGAGTAAACGGTACAGCAGATACATATGTTTCTGGCGCTTCTATGCATGTCTAAAGGTTCCATATGACTCAACACATTATTAATACAATAGTTTCAAGAATATTAGTCCTATGCGACTTCTTGTGAACATAACAAGAAGTACACATTCAGACTTCATTGTATATGGTAGCGACACATTTCTGTTCATAAGTATTAGTGTTTTCACTTTTATGTCATTTAACCTGATGCCAGCCTATTATGTTTTTGTGTGTATATTAGCAAATAAAACTGTAATTGAATGAACTTCGATTTTGAACATTTTCAGAAAGTTAACCTATAGTAATATCACTTTCACAGTGTCCGTAGTTGAGTGCCGTTGGGTGCGGCTATAAAAGTTGCAATTACTAGCACTAAGCTACCACCTAGCAAGGGCTATCATATCAAAATATATCCTATAGACATGGGGAATATAAAAAACATCACTAGGCCTTGCCACCTCAGATGGTTCCAAAAAGTGATTTTGGGGGGGTCCGCCCATGGACTAATGAGTGGGGCTTTGGTTTTCCGGGCGTTTCCGCACCCTCCTCAGCTCCCCGCCATGGAGTGGCTTCGGTCACCCCAGGCTATATTTTGGTCGACAGGGAGGGTTCTGTGGGGCGCTAGGTTATGGCCTTGGCCTTGCTCGGGGCCTTGGGGGCTGTTCGGCCAGGCAGCTTGGGGAACAAAAACAACTAGGGTGGATGTGTGTGTGTGTGGGTGTGTTGATGTGTGCTTTAAGGGATGACTTACCCAGGTGACGGCCAGGTTCAGTGAAGTTCTAACAACCATCTTCTTGGGCAGATTAAGGCACTTGGTGATGTTTGGGGTAATCTGCTTGCGAATATAACCATACAGGCCTGCCTCTGTCACTCGGATAATTCTGTAGGGAAAGAGTTAGGCAATAATACTATGCAATGTATTTTATTAATATATGTATATTATTAATATATCTGTCCATGCATAAACATATGGAGTATATGCTAAATATTGTGGCCAACTGTACATTATTGTATATTTTAGTTATCAGTACCTAACTGGAGACAAAGCTGATGCATTATGAGGGTTCAAAAGAGAAAATGGAAACATTCCTTATGGTTTAACCCTTAACCAACGGCGTACGACATCTGTCGAGTTAAATAAATTTGGACTATGTGGCGGTGCACCACATATGTCGAGTGCCATTTTCAGCACGTAATGTTGCTGAGAGAGAGAGCTGAGCGGTGCGATGCGAGCGTAGTAACCTTATGACCGCTCCCCACGACCACCGTGGACGTACTGAACTGTATACCACCTTCCTCCCCCTTCTCTCACTCGCTACACAGGGAATTATGTACGGAAATTACCTTATTTTAGGTTTTTTGCACTCCTGTTGCACGATCGTTGCAAGAGAACCAGTCGTCGTACAAGGATGGTTCGGGTGTCATTGGAAAGCTCTGTTTTATGCCCTTTCAGGAATATATACTTGTTTTACGTTCTGGGTTTTGTTTATGCATGAAAATGAGCATTGTGACGCATGCCGAGTATGAGCATGCTGTACAGAACGCTCAGTCAGGCCCCACTCTCGCTAGGATCGTCAGGGCAAGGAACTTTGGCTGTAGTCTGTGTAGAGTTTCCTAACTTAGTTTATGTGAGCCGTTGTACTATAAGTATTATAAATATGTATTTTGTTTTCATCTGAGTCAACGAGTTCTATTTTATATCATTAGTTATAAGTGTTGTGTGTGGGACTTATTTGGTAATGATGAGAGGAGAGAGAGTGCGTAACGGGGGGAACAGTGAGTGCGCCACGCTGCAGGTAGGCCTAATTCCCTCCTCCCTCCTCCTCATCAAGCGCGTGGGAAATCCTTTGTCGATCCCAGATTGAGAGAGAATATTACGTAATGATTGCTAGTGGGCGGTCCTTAGTAGTTGGTGATATGCTCACTAGAGGGCCGAGTATAAAAAGGGAAGTCTAGCCGCATTGTCCCTTAGAACTCATCAGGCAGAGCGACTTCTCATATCCCTTGCAACTATCCATATTCTTCCGACTGATGTGAACTTTCTCTACTCTCTGAACAGCCTATCTTCTTCTCTTCTCGTCCCTTTTTAACCAATGACCCCTTTGGTGCAGATTTAGTCAGCCAAAGTATTATCGCTTGAGTTCTCACGAGATAAGTGCCTGTTAGATAGCCTATTTTTGGAAGGGTTAACTAGAATAGGATTGATTGATGTTTGTTGCACTCGTATATGCATTTCCCTGTGTGCGATTATTCATGTTCCTGTTTTCTGCTGGTTTAGGCAATGCTAGACTGGGATAGGGTTTCTGAGTTGTGATTTCCTATGAGTACTAGGTTGCGGTTGAACCAGTACAATTGCAACGGAGACGTGGAACGCCTAGGTGGTCTTTCTGACTGTGTACCGTGGGAGTTTAGCACTGTGTTGCGAGTGAGGGCTTTGGCCTCTGCCACCCAACACTGTGCTATCTCATTTGCTTGACTTTGAGAGGATCGCCAGGAGAGAACCAGATACTAGTGATCTGGATCTCTCAAGAGAGCATCCCGTCAATTAACGTAATTTGGCCGCACAGTCTTAAGGACCTCGCTAGGCTACGAGCCGCTTGCTCAGCCATTGTCTCTTAACCTTATGTATCCCAGCTAGACTTTGCTCGACCAGCAGATACAGCATAGTATTGAAGCTTCTCCTTATGTATATTATTGTTTATGCACTATTGATTTCATGTGTGGCACGCTTAGCTACTTCAGAGATTAGTGGCCCACGAGCACAATCTTAGTAGGCTATTGCCAGTGCATTGTCGGAGTACTTCTTCTTAATGTTTGCCATATCCTATTGCTTATTCTTATAATTCTTCTTATGTCAATTTAAAGCCTTTAATTACCAGTGAGTTATTCATTAAATTGCTGTTCAAAATCCGATACTTACTTCTTATGAGTATTCGAGAAGCATCTAACTTATCAGAAGATTCCTTGCTTGATGCTCGAGGACTATTGTTTAACGTAACGTAATAGTGCCGATCCGAAGTAGAGGGTGGAGGACTTCTTAAGTTCTTAGTTCAAGGGTGGATTACTTCGGCTTCGGTCAACACTATTCTTTAGTGTTGTAGTACTTTCATCTTTGTTTGATTGTTGACCAGACTAGATAACTCCCGTCTTGTTATTAGTCTGTTGTGTGAAACGCTAGTACCGAGTTCTTGTATACCCCGTTATAGCAGATAGAACTCTGGAGGGTAGTGGCGTTTTTTGTTCGGCTGGCAGTACTCTGGGGTTGGGATCGTGTGTTTCCGTTGTGGCAGCGAGCCATACTCGAGTCCTGTGTAAGAGCCCTAGTGTACCCGAGTGCCCGGTCGTAACAAATGGCGACCTTGCTTAGGATTTTGTGAACAGTATAATTTTTTGCAGAGTTGTACAACATTTGTTTGTTCGTACTTTAGCGTACATATTGAAGAATATTTTTTTTTGTAAGGCAATTAGGAGAGCATTTAAGAGACTCCAGTTAATTTAGTAATTAGTGCTTACATAAGGGAGTTTAACACTTTTGTCTCGAGAATTTTTTGTGAACTTCAGTATGTCGTGCCCTAGTACTGACGAGGAGCGAGAGATGCCAGTTGAGGAGGTGCCGTTAGTAACTAGTGAGGAGGATGCTAGACTTTTTGTGAGTAAGCAGTACCATGTGACGGAGGAGAGGTTAACTGGGGTGAATATTTATGGCTTGCACCTGATAGCCAAGGTTTTGGGTCTATCCAATGTAGGAGGGATGTCCAAGGGGGAGCTGATTTCCTTGGTGTTGCGTGGGCGACATGGGGTTTCGGAGGAGAGGGCGTTTGGGGGGGTTCCTCCCCAGATCCCCTCTCACTCGACTCCCACAGTGCCGTCCACTCAGTTGCCGGAGGTTAGCACTCTCCCACAGAGGGATGAGAATTGGAAGATTGGAGTGCCCTCGGGCGTTGCGTATGGTGGTTCCCCAGTTCTTGCCCCCCCTCCTTCAGTAGTGGCAGCTCCCTCTTCCTGCCTGTCTCCAGATATGATATTTAAACTTGAGCTTGCTAAAATTGAGGTTAGGAAGCAGGAGAATGAGACTAGGAGGCATGAGATTGAGGTTAGGAGGCACGAGGCTGAGCTTAGGTACGACTCAGAGAAATATTGTGCTCAAATAGATTTAGATAAAACTCGTGCAGAATCGACAGGGACTCGGATGGGCCGTGAGGGCCAAGTAAGAGAACAGTCCTTGTCCCACTTAGTCAAGTTGGTGCCGGCATTTAGTGAAACTGAAGTCACAGAATTTTTTAATCGTTTTGAGAAGAAGTGTAGGGAGCATAATTGGCCTGAAGAGAAGTGGGCAGCTCTGGTCTCCTCAAGACTTACGGGTAAGGGTCTGAAGGCTTATGATGCACTGCCTTTAGAGTCTTGCATTGACTACCCAGAATTGAAGAGAGCTGTCCTACGGGCATACGAGTTGCAACCAGAAACATATCGATTGAAGTTTCGGGGTGTTACAAAGACTAGGGAGGCGACCTTTCTTGAACATGCCCGGGACTTAAAAGATGCACTTACAAACTGGACACGTTCTGAGAAAGCTGAGACGGCCGAACAGTTGACTGAGCTGTTTCTGCTCGAGCAGTTTTATAAGTGTACAGGTGCAGAAATGACTTTAACTATTAAAGAAAAGAATCCAAAAACTCTACAGGAGGCAGCTGAGATGGCTGACCTTCGGCTATCATTAATTCGTGGGTGCGGGTCTGCCCAGCGTAGTGAGGCAGGTAACAAGGGGCGTGACGCCCCACCCCCCCGAGTTAGTAATATATCTTATGCAAACAAGTACAAGAGCTATGATACCAAGACTGACCACAAGACTAGCACCGTCCCATTTAAGAAGGGGCCGGGCCCTTCCCAGTACCAAGGGAAGCCCAGAGGGGAGTTGGAGTGTTATCATTGTCATGAAAAGGGGCACTTTGCAAGAGTCTGTCCTAGCAAACCACCTACAGCAGCTGTGTCTTTGGCCTGCAACATTGGTGTGTCTCCGAAGTCTTCTGAGTTTGCCCGGGGCAGTTCGTCAGAGGCTGAGGCACAGCCAATGCAGAAGCACCTGGGAGGCTCGAACCCTGCTCAGGATTTTTTTGCGACCATAGAGGACGGGGTTGCGTGATGTGGGCGGGGCGCAAGCATGGAGTAGAGGTCTTGCGTGATACAGGTGCTTCCCAGACTTTGATGAATAACTTGACTGGCTACCCTATAAATGCGGCTCGGGTGGTAGTGGTGCAGGGTATTAATGCAACTCGGTCATACCCGCTGGTGCGGTTGGAGTTGGAGGTGGATGGTGTGGCACGTGAATTGGATGTTGGGATTGTGGAGAAACTGCCAGTGGAGGGCGTCGACCTTCTTCTCGGCAACGACTTTGCAATGCCCGCTTCTGAGGTTCTACCCTTAGTCGTTGCCGAGAGGCCGGCCGACGTGAGTAGGGAAGAGCGAGAGTGTGTCGAGCGGTGCCAGGCACAACCCATGGCGTGTGCTGTCACCCGAGCTCGAGCAGCTACAGTGTCACAGCCTAGTCCTCCGTCTTCAGACCAGCAGAGGAACGATCAACAGGAGGAGGCTAAAGCTGGAGTTGGTTTTAAGAGTTTTGACTCGGCGGCTCTCCTGGGTGATTCAGTATTGGCACCTATGTTAGAGTCTGGAGAGGCCCCAGGACCTGTCACAGCTAGTGAGGAGGTAGGGCCGGAAGAGACTCCGGGGCAGCAACGTTGCACACGGAGAGAAAAAAGGGTTGCTCAGTTTGATATTGGGGAAGGACTTGGGTTGCTTCGGAAGCATCTAGACAGGTTGGCTCCCTCAGATATTTGTAAACTGCAGTTGGAGGATCCGGAAGTTCAGAAGTGTGGTAATGGTGCTGTCGAGATTAAACACGAGGACGGGGAAGCATGTCATGTGAACCTGTTGGAGGAGTTTGTGAGGCAACCACCTGAGCAGCCTACTGTCCCTGCGTTGGTCTGCCGCGGCCAAGGTGGAGAAGGAGAGGGGGGCAGTAGGGCACAGGTGGAGGAGAGTAGGGATTGTTATGTCTCGGCGGAGCCGTGGGCGGGGGACACGAGTCTGGTGGCTGTGGAAGCGCTAGAGCACCTGCCTGAGCAGCAGTGTGCAGCACTCCAGCACCAGCTCGGTTCATACCCCACTGGTCGTGCCGAGCCCCTGAGTCTCACAACTCGGACGGTGCGAGATGTTCCGCGGGCAGGTCACGTGAATGTTAAAAGACCGTTAGCCTCGTTGTTTCGGTGGTTCAAGGTGGGCGACGAGGCTTTGGCATGGTTGCCAGGTCAGGGTCGACCCATGGCTGCCAAGGGTGGTGGTCAAAAGGAGGACATTGAGCAGATTGGTAAGGTCGGCTGTGGTATCGCAGTGCCCGGTCGTCGCATAGCCTCCCAATGCTGCTCTAGTCTAATGCAACAGCCCTACCATAGACCGACTGTATCTGGCCATGTCGCTGAAAGCGGTGATGCTGCGCAGGCAGATGTCGTCACAAGGAATGCGGGGGTGCGCATGTACGGTATCGGCGGGGAAGCCTTAGCAATAATGAACTGTGGGAGTGACTGCACAGGTGGTACTGATTGTCCCTCTCATGACCTGGCTGTTCTAGGGACGAAGGTGGAGAAGGAGGGAGACTACAGGTTAGAAGCTGCGGTCTCGGCTGGGTTGTGGGAGGGCACTAGGCATGTTGTTTGTGGAGACAGTGCAAGGCAGTTATTTACTAGGCTATGGCAGTACTTTTGCATGTTTGTTGCTTCTCCAGGCCTGATGTACGGGGTAGAATCCGACATGCAGGCTGGAGATAGTGCAAGGCTCAGTTTAATTCCCTACCGTATAAATCCTGCTCGACAGCCTATGGTGCAAGCAGAGCTGGATTACGTGTGGACGAAGGGTCTGAGGGATAAGGAATGTCGTGAGTGGTCGTTGCTTGTAACTTTGTCCGAGCGTGCTAAAGAGGTATGTGGTTTTGTTGTGGACGGGAGTACCTACCAGTGCAAGGTTATGCCTGACGGACTTAAGAATGCACTAGCAACGTTTCAGAACCTGATGAATGAAAGTGAAAAGGACGATGATGCGCTGGGGCATTTCGAGGTCTATGTTCCAGCCTATGGTCCGGTCGTTGTAGTTTACCCAGATCATCACCCTCTCAAGATCTTGGACCAGTTTCACAATCGGAATATGAGGCTGACCAGGTGGTCACTAAGGTTATTGGTATATAACCTGGACATACGCCATATTGCCGGTTGTGACAACGTGGTTGCAGATGGTCGTTCAAGGGTATATGATCCTGGGTAGATTGACACACGGGTAGCCTCCTGCTTTAGTTTGAGTAGTATTTTGCGCTTGGTGCTTGTTGGCTCGCGGTTGTAGCCCAGCGTATTGGGTCGTAAAGCAGGAGTTGAGCGTTTGGTATAGAAGAAAAAATAGGCTGCCCTTATAGTGCAGCCGGAAAAAAACATATTAAAATATAAAAATCATAAAAAAACTCTTTCTTTTGTTATAGATAATTGTATAAGTTTGTCATAGCCTATAGAGTTTGAGTAGTCCACGAACTATCAAACGGCTGAGCTGCTGTAAGCTCGCTCTGGGAGCATGATATTATGTCTTTTGCTATTATTGGGAGGAGTTATGAAATGTGAATTTTTTTTTATAAGATGTGTTTTAGTGGTAAACTCAGCGTTGTTTTAGTGCCATGCGGTCGCTGGGTGTGAGGGGTTTGATGAGGTTCTGTGTGTCAGATTTTAGCTCAGGGTTGAGCAAGTAAAATCTTGGGGGAGGTGTGACGCATGCCGAGTATGAGCATGCTGTACAGAACGCTCAGTCAGGCCCCACTCTCGCTAGGATCGTCAGGGCAGGAACTTTGGCTGTAGTCTGTGTAGAGTTTCCTAACTTAGTTTATGTGAGCCGTTGTACTATAAGTATTATAAATATGTATTTTGTTTTCATCTGAGTCAACGAGTTCTATTTTATATCATTAGTTATAAGTGTTGTGTGTGGGACTTATTGGTAATGATGAGAGGAGAGAGAGTGCGTAACGGGGGGAACAGTGAGTGCGCCACGCTGCAGGTAGGCCTAATTCCCTCCTCCCTCCTCCTCATCAAGCGCGTGGGAAATCCTTTGTCGATCCCAGATTGAGAGAGAATATTACGTAATGATTGCTAGTGGGCGGTCCTTAGTAGTTGGTGATATGCTCACTAGAGGGCCGAGTATAAAAAGGGAAGTCTAGCCGCATTGTCCCTTAGAACTCATCAGGCAGAGCGACTTCTCATATCCCTTGCAACTATCCATATTCTTCCGACTGATGTGAACTTTCTCTACTCTCTGAACAGCCTATCTTCTTCTCTTCTCGTCCCTTTTTAACCAATGACCCCTTTGGTGCAGATTTAGTCAGCCAAAGTATTATCGCTTGAGTTCTCACGAGATAAGTGCCTGTTAGATAGCCTATTTTTGGAAGGGTTAACTAGAATAGGATTTATTGATGTTTGTTGCACTCGTATATGCATTTCCCTGTGTGCGATTATTCATGTTCCTGTTTTCTGCTGGTTTAGGCAATGCTAGACTGGGATAGGGTTTCTGAGTTGTGATTTCCTATGAGTACTAGGTTGCGGTTGAACCAGTACAATTGCAACGGAGACGTGGAACGCCTAGGTGGTCTTTCTGACTGTGTACCGTGGGAGTTTAGCACTGTGTTGCGAGTGAGGGCTTTGGCCTCTGCCACCCAACACTGTGCTATCTCATTTGCTTGACTTTGAGAGGATCGCCAGGAGAGAACCAGATACTAGTGATCTGGATCTCTCAAGAGAGCATCCCGTCAATTAACGTAATTTGGCCGCACAGTCTTAAGGACCTCGCTAGGCTACGAGCCGCTTGCTCAGCCATTGTCTCTTAACCTTATGTATCCCAGCTAGACTTTGCTCGACCAGCAGATACAGCATAGTATTGAAGCTTCTCCTTATGTATATTATTGTTTATGCACTATTGATTTCATGTGTGGCACGCTTAGCTACTTCAGAGATTAGTGGCCCACGAGCACAATCTTAGTAGGCTATTGCCAGTGCATTGTCGGAGTACTTCTTCTTAATGTTTGCCATATCCTATTGCTTATTCTTATAATTCTTCTTATGTCAATTTAAAGCCTTTAATTACCAGTGAGTTATTCATTAAATTGCTGTTCAAAATCCGATACTTACTTCTTATGAGTATTCGAGAAGCATCTAACTTATCAGAAGATTCCTTGCTTGATGCTCGAGGACTATTGTTTAACGTAACGTAATAGTGCCGATCCGAAGTAGAGGGTGGAGGACTTCTTAAGTTCTTAGTTCAAGGGTGGATTACTTCGGCTTCGGTCAACACTATTCTTTAGTGTTGTAGTACTTTCTTCTTTGTTTGATTGTTGACCAGACTAGATAACTCCCGTCTTGTTATTAGTCTGTTGTGTGAAACGCTAGTACCGAGTTCTTGTATACCCCGTTATAGCAGATAGAACTCTGGAGGGTAGTGGCGTTTTTTGTTCGGCTGGCAGTACTCTGGGGTTGGGATCGTGTGTTTCCGTTGTGGCAGCGAGCCATACTCGAGTCCTGTGTAAGAGCCCTAGTGTACCCGAGTGCCCGGTCGTAACAGCATGGAAACAACCCTATTTAGGGTAAAAAAAAAACTGCACACGACATAAGTTGTGAACCGCCACTTAGTCCAAATTTCTTTCACACGACATAACTTGCGCGCCGCTAATAAAGGGTTAAAGTACCTATGCAATTATTAGACATATATACAAAACTGAAGATGCAGTAAATCGTGTTGACGAAAAATCATAATTTGTTCAATTATTTTGGATGAATGTTTACAAAATCAATCACTCTCGGGTATACACTGCATACTATTTTATAATACTATATTCATATTAACAAACTATGTTAAATAACCTCGCCTAATAGTGTTGATTTTAGCAGTGTAGCGCTGGAGTGTGTAATTAAATTCTGCTATCTGGGCCATACGCTTTCCACCAAAGGTGGCGCATTGCTAGAGTCAGAAGTAGGGATGGGTGAAATTTAGAGAGCTATTGTCACTCCTGGCCATGAGAGGACTCCCACTTCACCTTAAAGGGAAGGTGTAAGTATCGTGTGTTAGGAGTGTGATGACCTAGGCCTTGGAGACGTGGCCGGTAAAACCGGAGGATATGAATCTCGAGATGGATATGTGGGGTTAACCTCAGGGACGGGGTATAAAGTCAGGAATTAAGAAGGCGTCAGGGCATTAGAAATATCAGTGAAGTGATGCGCACGAGCCGACTTAGTTTGTTTGGACACATGGAGAGAAAGGATGATGAGAACTGGGTGAAGAAATGCCGGACTATGAACGTGAGGGGAGCTGCGCATAAGGGTAGACCTAGAAAGACGTGGGATCAGGTACTCTGTTCCTATCTCATAATAAAAAACTTAACAAAAGAGGCAGCCCTTGAGAGGGTCGCCTGGAATGCTGCCAATTATGACGTGAGATTAACCACACTCTCTGAGGACAAAACGGTCTTTTTTTTCTATGTGAATGAGGGAGACAAAACTCATAACTGCCTGCAGCGAGTGCCTCCCCCAGATTTCAAAGAGTGACATGGGCGAAAACAAGGGACGTTCGAGCTAAAATGCCTGGACACACGGAGTTTGAAGCAATTTAAGTCATAGGAAGAGGGAAAGACTGATTCTGGGAGAGAGTTCCAGAGCTCAGCAGTTGAATAGAAGAAAGTCTGAGAATAGCGTTTCACTCTTTGGTTGGAGAGTTGCACAGAGTAGGGGTGGGATTGTGTTGCAACGCGGGTACTACGTACCCTACGTAGAGGAGGTGGTATACACTGGGAAAGCTCCGAGGAACACTAATTATTGTAGTAGCGATAGAATGAGATGCACCATTGCGGCGAAGAGAGAGAGATTGCAGATAGTTGGTGAGTGGACGGGAGCTAATTATACGAAAGGCTTTCCTTTCTACTTCATCTAGGAGTGCGGTGTGACAGGATCCTCCCCACACATGTGAACAATATCCAATACAAGGACGCACTGTGCCCCTGTACAGAGCAAGAAGCTTTGCAGGGGTAAAGAACCCCTTGAGGCGGTTGAGCACACCCAGTTTCTGGGAGGTTGCCTTAGTGAGACTGGTAATATGGTCTTCCAAGTGAGAGCGAAAGAAAAAGAGACACCGAGAACATTGAGGAAAGATGAAGGGTTGATTTTTGTATTGTTGAAGGATAAAGGATAGTGTGACGCATGTCGAGTATGAGCATGCTGTACAGAACGCCCAGTCAGGCCCCACTCTCGCTAGGATAGTCAGGGCAGGAACTTTGGCTGTAGTCTGTGTAGAGTTTCCTAACTTAGTTTATGTGAGCCGTTGTACTATAAGTATTATAAATATGTATTTTGTTTTCATCTGAGTCAACGAGTTCTATTTTATATCATTAGTTATAAGTATTGTGTGTGGGACTTATTTGTAATGATGAGAGGAGAGAGAGAGATTACGTAACGGGGGACAGTGAGTGCGCCACGCGGCAGGTAGGCCTAACTCCCTCCTCCCTCCTCAGCGCGTGGGAAATCCTTTGTCGATCCCAGATTGAGAGAGAATATTACGTAATGATTGTCAGTTTGCGATATGCTCACTAGAGGGCCGAGTATAAAAAGGGAAGTCTCGCCATATTTTATTCAGAACTCATTAGGCAGAGCGACTTCTCATATCCCTTGCTACTATACATATTCTTCCGACTGATGTGAACTTTCTCTACTCTCTGAACCGCCTATCTTCTTCTCTTCCCGACCCTTTATAACCTCAATGATCCCTTTGGTGCAGAGCTAGTCAGCCAAAGTATTATCGCTTGAGTTCTCACAAGATATATGCCTATTAGATAGCCTATTATGGAAGGGATAACTAGAATAGGATTGATTAATGTTTGTTGCACTCGTATATGCATTTCCCTGTGTATGATTATTCATGTTCCTGTTTTCTGCTGATCTAAGTAATGCTAGACTGGGATAAGGCTACTGGAGTTGTGATTCCCTATGTGTATTAGGTTTTGTTGAACCTGTACAATCGCAACGGAGACTTGGGAAGCCTAGGTGGTTTTTCTGACTGTGTACCTTGTGAGTTTAGCGCTGTGTTGCGAGTGAGGGCTTTTGCCTCTGCCACCCAACACTGTGCTAACTCGTTTGCTTGACTTTGAGAGGATCGCCAGGAGAGAACCAGATACTAGTGATCTGGATCTCTCAAGAGAGCATCCCGTCAATTAACGTAATTTGGCCGCACAGCCTTAAGGACCTCGCTAGGCTACGAGCCGCTTGCTCAGCCATTGTTTCCTAGCCTACTACATCCCAGCTAGACTTTGCTCGGTCAGCAGATACAGCATAGTATTGAAGCTTTCCTTATGTATGTTATTGTTTATGCACTATTGATTTCATGTGTGGCACGCTTAGCTACTTTATAGATTAGTGGCCCACGAGCACAATCCTAGTAGGCTATTGCCAGTGCATTGTCGGAGTACTTCTTTTTAATGTTTGCCATTTACTATTGTCTATTCTTATAATTCTTCTTATGTCAATTTAAAGCCTTTAATGTTAGTTAATTGCCAGTGTGTTGCTTATTGAATTGCTGTTCAAAATCCGATACTTACTTCTTACGAGTATCCGAGAAGCATCTAACTTTATCAGAAGATTCCTTGCTCGATGCTCGAGGACTATTGTTTAACGTAACGTAATAGTGCCGATCCGAAGTAGAGGGTGGAGGACTTCTTAAGTTCTTAGTCAAGGGTGGATTACTTCGGCTTCGGCCAACACTATTCTTTGGTGTTGTTGTATTTACTTCTTTGTTTGATTGTTGACCAGACTAGATAACTCCCGTCTCTTTATTAGTCTGTTGTGAAACGCTAGTACCGAGTTCTTGTATACCCCGTTATAGCAGATAGAACTCTGGAGGGTATTGGTGTTTTTTGTTCGGCTGGCAGTACTCTGGGGTTGGGATCGTGTGTTTCCGTTGTGGCAGCGAGCCATACTCGAGTCCTGTTTGAGAGCCCTTGTGTACCCGAGTGCCCGGTCGTAACAAATGGCGACCTTGCTTAGGATTTTGTGAACAGTATAAATTTTTTGCAGAGTTGTACAACATTTGTTTGTTTGTACTTTAGCATACATATTGAAGAATATTTTTTTTGTATGGCAATTAGTAGAGCATTTAAGAGACTCCAGTTAATTTAGTAATTAGTGCTTGCATAAGGAAGTTTAACACTTTTGTCTCGAGAATTTTTTTGTGGACTTCAGTATGTCGTGCCCTAGCACTGACGAGGAGCGAGAGATGCCCTTTGAAGAGGTGCCGTTAGTAACCAGTGAGGAGGATGCTAGAGTTTTTGTGAGTAAACGGTACCACGTGACGGAGGAGAGGCTGACTGGGGTGGATGTTTATGGCTTGCACCTGATAGCCAAGGTTTTGGGCATTGCCAATGTAGTAGGGATGTCCAAGGGGGAGCTGATCTCCTGGGTGTTGCGTGGGCGACATGGGGTTTCGGAGGAGAGGGCGTTTGGGGGGGTTCCTCCCCAGATCCCCTCTCACTCGACTCCCACAGTGCCGTCCACTCAGTTACCGGAGGTTAGCACTCTCCCACAGAGGGATGAGAATTGGCAGATTGGAGTGCCCTCGGGTGGTGCACATGGTGGTTCTCCAGTTTTTGCCCCCCCTCCTTCAGTAGTGGCAGCTCCCTCTTCCTGCCTGTCTCCAGATATGATATTTAGACTTGAGCTTGCTAAAATTGAGGCTGAGGCTGAGACCAGGAGGCAGGAGATTGAGACTAAGAGGCATGAGATTGAGGTTAGGAGGCAGGAGAAGGAGATTGAGGCTGAGACTAGGAGGCATGAGGCTGAGCTTAGGTACGACTCAGAGAAATATTGTGCTCAATTAGATTTAGATAAGACTCGTGCAGAGTCGACAGGGATTCGGATGGGCCGTGAGGGCCAAGTAAGAGAACAGTCCTTGTCCCACTTAGTCAAATTGGTGCTGGTATTTAGTGAAACTGAAGTCACAGAATTTTTTAATCGTTTTGAGAAGAAGTGTAGGGAGCATAATTGGCCTGAAGAGAAGTGGGCAGCTCTAATCTCCTCAAGACTTACGGGTAAGGGTCTGAAGGCTTATGATGCACTGCCTTTAGAGTCTTGCATTGACTACCCAGAATTGAAGAGAGCTGTCCTACGGGCATACGAGTTGCAACCGGAAACATATCGATTGAAGTTTCGGGGTGTTACAAAGACTAGGGAGGCGACCTTTCTTGAACATGCCCGGGACTTAAAAGATGCACTTACAAACTGGACACGTTCTGAGAAAGCTGAGACGGCCGAACAGTTGACTGAGCTGTTTCTGCTCGAGCAGTTTTATAAGTGTACTGGTGCAGAAATGACTTTAACTATTAAAGAAAAGAACCCAAAAACTCTACAGGAGGCAGCTGAGATGGCTGACCTCCGGCTATCACTAATTCGTGGGTGCGGGTCTGCCCAGCGTAGTGAGGCAGGTAACAAGGGGCGTGACGCCCCACCCCCCCGAGTTAGTGATATACATTATGCAAACAAGTACAAGAGCCATGATACCAAGACTGACCACAAGACTAGCACCGTCCCTTTTAAGAAGGGGCCGGGCCCTTCCCAGTACCAAGGGAAGCCCAAAGGGGAGTTGGAGTGTTATCATTGTCATGAAAAGGGGCACTTTGCAAGAGTCTGTCCTAGCAAACCACCTACAGCAGCTGTGTCTTTGGCCTGCAACATTGGTGTGTCTCCGAAGTCTTCTGAGTTTGCCCGGGGCAGTTCGTCAGAGGCTGAGGCACAGCCAATGCAGAAGCACCTGGGAGGCTCGAACCCTGCTCAGGATGTTTTTTGCGACCATAGAGGGCGGGGTTGCGTGATGTGGGCGGGGCGCAAGCATGGAGTAGAGGTCTTGCGTGATACAGGTGCTTCCCAGACTCTGATGAATAACTTGACTGGCTACCCTATAAACGCGGCTCGGGTGGTAGTGGTGCAGGGTATTAATGCAACTCGGTCATACCCGCTGGTGCGGTTGGAGTTGGAGGTGGATGGTGTGGCACGTGAATTGGATGTCAGGATTGTGGAGAAACTGCCAGTGGAGGGCGTCGACCTTCTTCTCGGCAACGACTTTGCAATGCCCGCTTCTGAGGTTCTACCCTTAGTCGTTGCCGAGAGGCCGGCCGACGTGAGTGGGGAAGAGCAAGAGTGGGTCGAGCGGTGCCAGACACAACCCATGGCGTGTGTTGTCACCCGAGCTCGGGCAGCTAAAGTGTCACAGCCTAGTCCTCCGTCTTCAGACCAGCGGAAGAACGATCAACAGGAGGAGGCTAAAGCTGGAGTTGGTTTTAAGAGTTTTGACTCGGCGGCTCTCCTGGGTGATTCAGTATTGGCACCTATGTTAGAGTCTGGAGAGGCCCCAGGACCTGTCACAGCTAGTGAGGAGGTAGGGCAGGAAGAGACTCCGAGGCAGCAACGTTACACACGGAGAGAAAAAAGGGTTGCTCAGTTTGATATTGGGGGAGGACTTGGGTTGCTTCGAAAGCATCGAGACAGGTTGGTTCCCTCAGATATTTGTAAACTGCAGTTGGAGGATCCGGAAGTTCAGAAGTGTGGTAATGGTGCTGTCGAGATCAAACACGAGGACGGGGAAGCATGTCATGTGAACCTGTTGGAGGAGTTTGTGAGGCAACCACCTGAGCAGCCTACTGTCCCTGCGTTGGTCTGCAGCGGCCAAGGTGGAGAAGGAGAGGGGGGCAGTAGGGCACAGGTGGAGGAGAGTAGGGATTGTCATGTCTCGGCGGAGCAGTGGGCGGGGGATACGAGTCTGGTGGCTGTGGAAGCGCTAGAGCACCTGCCTGAGCAGCAGTGTGCAGCACTCCAGCACCAGCTCGGTTCATACCCCACTGGTCGTGCCGAGCCCCTGAGTCTCACAACTCGGGCGGTGCAAGATGTTCCGCGGGCAGGTCACGTGAATGTTGAAAGACCGTTAGCCTCGTTGTTTCGGTGGTTCAAGGTGGGCGACGAGACTTTGGCATGGTTGCCAGGTCAGGGTCGACCCATGGCTGCCAAGGGTGGTGGTCAAAAGGAGGACATTGAGCAGATTAGTGAGGTTGGCTGTGGAGTGGATGTGCCCGGTCGTCACATAGCCTCCCAATGCTGCTCTAGTTTAATGCAACAGCCCTACCATAGACCGACTGTATCTGGCCATGTCTCTAAAAGCGGTGATGCTGCGCAGGCAGATGTCGTCACAAGGAATGCGGGGGTGCGCATGTACGGTATCGGCGGGGAAGCCTTAGCAATAATGAACTATGGGAGTGACTGCACAAGTGGTACTGATTGTCCCTCTCATGACCTGGCTGTTCTAGGGACGAAGGTGGAGAAGGAGGGAGACTACAGGTTAGAAGCTGCGGTCTCGGCTGGGTTGTGGTAGGGCACTAGGCATGTTGTTCGTGGAGACAGTGCAAGGCAGTTGTTTACTAGGCTATGGCAGTACTTTCGCATGTTTGTTGCTTCTCCAAGCCTGATGTACGGGGTAGAATCCGACATGCAGGCGGAGATAGTGCAAGGCTCAGTTTAATTCCCTACCGTATAAATCCTGCTCGACAGCCTATGGTGCAAGCAGAGCTGGATGTTGTGGACGGGAGTACCTACCAGTGCAATGTTATGCCTGACGGACGTAAGAATGCACTAGCAACGTTTCAGAACCTGATGAATGAAATTGAAAAGGACAATGATGGGCTGGAGCATCTTGTTATATTCGGCTCGGAGAAGTACAATTCGGCCCAGGGGAGCTGCTCTGTTGTCGAGGAGGAGCTGCTGGCGGTTGTGCTTGCGCTGGGGCATTTCGAGGTCTATGTTCCAGCCTATGGTCCGGTCGTTGTAGTTTACCCAGATCATCACCCTCTCAAGTTCTTGGACCAGTTTCACAATCGGAATATGAGGCTGACCAGGTGGTCACTAAGGTTATTGGTATATAACCTGGACATACGCCATATTGCCGGTTGTGACAACGTGGTTGCAGATGGTCGTTCAAGGGTATATGATCCTGGGTAGATTGACACACGGGTAGCCTCCTGCTTTAGTTTGAATAGTATTTTGCGCTTGGTGCTTGTTGGCTCGCGGTTGTAGCTCAGCGTATTAGGTCGTAAAGCAGGAGTTGAGCGTTTGGTATAGAAGAAAATAGGCTGCCCTTATAGTGCAGCCGGGAAAAACATATTAAAATATAAAAATCATAAAAAAACTCTTTCTTTTTTATATAGATAATTGTATAAGTTTGTCATAGCCTATTGAGTTTGAGTAGTCCACGAACTATCAAACGGCTGAGCTGCTGTAAGCTCGCTCTGGGAGCATGATATTGTGTCTTTTGCTATTGTTGGGAGGAGTTATAAAATGTGAATTTTTTTTTTTTTTTAATAAGATGTGTTTTAGTGATAAACTCAGCTTTGTTTTAGTGCCATGCGGTCGCTGGGTGTGAGGGGCTTGATGGGGTTCTGTGTGTCAGATTTTAGCTCAGGGTTGAGCAAGTAAAATCTTGGGGGAGGTGTGACGCATGTCGAGTATGAGCATGCTGTACAGAACGCCCAGTCAGGCCCCACTCTCGCTAGGATCGTCAGGGCAGGAACTTTGGCTGTAGTCTGTGTAGAGTTTCCTAACTTAGTTTATGTGAGCCGTTGTACTATAAGTATTATAAATATGTATTTTGTTTTCATCTGAGTCAACGAGTTCTATTTTATATCATTAGTTATAAGTATTGTGTGTGGGACTTATTTGTAATGATGAGAGGAGAGAGAGAGATTACGTAACGGGGGACAGTGAGTGCGCCACGCGGCAGGTAGGCCTAACTCCCTCCTCCCTCCTCCCTCCTCCCTCCTCAGCGCGTGGGAAATCCTTTGTCGATCCCAGATTGAGAGAGAATATTACGTAATGATTGTCAGTGGGCGGTCCTTAGTAGTTTGCGATATGCTCACTAGAGGGCCGAGTATAAAAAGGGAAGTCTCGCCATATTTTATTCAGAACTCATTAGGCAGAGCGACTTCTCATATCCCTTGCTACTATACATATTCTTCCGACTGATGTGAACTTTCTCTACTCTCTGAACCGCCTATCTTCTTCTCTTCCCGACCCTTTATAACCTCAATGATCCCTTTGGTGCAGAGCTAGTCAGCCAAAGTATTATCGCTTGAGTTCTCACGAGATATATGCCTATTAGATAGCCTATTTTGGAAGGGATAACTAGAATAGGATTGATTAATGTTTGTTGCACTCGTATATGCATTTCCCTGTGTATGATTATTCATGTTCCTGTTTTCTGCTGATCTAAGTAATGCTAGACTGGGATAAGGCTACTGGAGTTGTGATTCCCTATGTGTATTAGGTTTTGTTGAACCTGTACAATCGCAACGGAGACTTGGGAAGCCTAGGTGGTCTTTCTGACTGTGTACCTTGTGAGTTTAGCACTGTGTTGCGAGTGAGGGCTTTTGCCTCTGCCACCCAACACTGTGCTAACTCGTTTGCTTGACTTTGAGAGGATCGCCAGGAGAGAACCAGATACTAGTGATCTGGATCTCTCAAGAGAGCATCCCGTCAATTAACGTAATTTGGCCGCACAGCCTTAAGGACCTCGCTAGGCTACGAGCCGCTTGCTCAGCCATTGTTTCCTAGCCTACTACATCTCAGCTAGACTTTGCTCGGTCAGCAGATACAGCATAGTATTGAAGCTTTCCTTATGTATGTTATTGTTTATGCACTACATTACATTAATGAAGTCAACGCACTGTTTATGCACTATTGATTTCATGTGTGGCACGCTTAGCTACTTTATAGATTAGTGGCCCACGAGCACAATCCTAGTAGGCTATTGCCAGTGCATTGTCGGAGTACTTCTTTTTAATGTTTGCCATTTACTATTGTCTATTCTTATAATTCTTCTTATGTCAATTTAAAGCCTTTAATGTTAGTTAATTGCCAGTGTGTTGCTTATTGAATTGCTGTTCAAAATCCGATACTTACTTCTTACGAGTATCCGAGAAGCATCTAACTTTATCAGAAGATTCCTTGCTCGATGCTCGAGGACTATTGTTTAACGTATCGTAATAGTGCCGATCCGAAGTAGAGGGTGGAGGACTTCTTAAGTTCTTAGTCAAGGGTGGATTACTTCGGCTTCGGCCAACACTATTCTTTGGTGTTGTTGTATTTACTTCTTTGTTTGATTGTTGACCAGACTAGATAACTCCCGTCTCTTTATTAGTCTGTTGTGAAACGCTAGTACCGAGTTCTTGTATACCCCGTTATAGCAGATAGAACTCTGGAGGGTATTGGTGTTTTTTGTTCGGCTGGCAGTACTCTGGGGTTGGGATCATGTGTTTCCGTTGTGGCAGCGAGCCATACTCGAGTCCTGTTTGAGAGCCCTTGTGTACCCGAGTGCCCGGTCGTAACAATAGTCCTCTGGAGGTTCCTGACTGGTAATAAGATGGATAAATTGAGTTTTGGAAGCATTAAATGCAACAAGATTTTTTCTACCCCAATTGGAAATAGTAGCTAGATCAGAAGATAAGTATTATATGGCTTCATTACGTTAACTTTTGAGGGACTGTTGGCTAGGGCGTTCTGGAAAACTAATTGAGTGGTGTAAAGTAGAGTCGTCTGCATATGAATGGATTGGACTGGATGTACAGTTGAGAAGATCATTTATGAAAATTAGAAAGAGAATAGGAGATAGGACAGAGCCCTGAGGAACACCAGAGTTGATAGGATGAGGAAATGAGCGATGGCCGTCCACAACCGCAGCTATGGAACGGCCGACAAGGAAATTAGAGACAAAGGCACAAAGGGAGGGACAGAAACCGAAGGAGGGCAGTTTGGAAATTAAACATTTGTGCCAGTCTCTATCGAAGGCTTTCGATATGTCTTGTGCAACAGAAAAGTCTCACCGAAGTCCCGAAAATTGGATGACCAAGAGTTAGTAAGATATGAAAGAAGATCACCAGTAGAGCAACCCTTAAGGAAACCATACTGGCGATCTGAGAGCAGATTATGAGAAGAGAAATGCTTAAGAAATTTGGAAGCAGGAATACTTTCAAAAACTTTTGTGATACAAGAGATGAGAGCAATTGGACGATAGTTGGAGGGTTGAGAGCGGTCACCCTTCTTTAGGACAGCTTGAATGAGAGCGAAGCTTGTACTGTATGTATTACCAAATACTCTGAACTAAATGTTTTTCATATTAAAATAGTAGATACCTGTTATCACTGAAATGGTCATAATACATGGTCATAATACATGTCAATAGTCAATTGTTCAACATATTTTCCAAACACGGAGGGTAAGAGTCATTTTCATAACCTATTACGTAAAATGGTTTCAATAGTTAAGTCAGGTAGCCACAGGGTATGGATAAGATACAACATTTGCATCGCAATAGTTGTTTTGTGTTAATATATATACACAATATATACAGTATACATATATATATATATATATATATATATATATATATAAAGTTAGTTAATTAGTTAGTTAGTTGCCAGACATCAAACATCTAATTTCCAGAAATAGATGTCCATCGATTTTCCCGAAGTGCTATAACCTCCATTTCTACTATATTATCACTGTACAGCTACTGGCAAATGTTCGTGAGCTCAAGTCATTGTTTGTATGCAAGCATATCCTTTTAGATTGATGTTCAGATCACATCAGCAAGGTAATAAAAAATGCATAGTTTGTATTTATTAACATACAGCCGATTTGATCTGAACATCAATCTAAATAAATATATTTGCATTCAGAAAATCGCTCAAGCTCACGAACGTTTATCTGTAGCTGTAGCGTACATACCTTTGACTAAAGCTGCGAGCTAGAGGACTGCCTTTGGGTCCAACCAAGCCAAACATGAGAGGCAGAAACTCCTCCCGACCCATGTAATGTTCGCACCGACCTGGAACACAGGATTATACCATTGCAGATTATTAAGGCTAGGTATTAAAGGAAGGTATTAGGGCGAGGTATTAATTAAGGGGAAATATTAGGGATATTAGGGAGATATATTAGGGAAGGTGTTAAGGAGGTATTAAGGGGAGGTATTAAGGGCAGGTATTAAGGGAAGGCATCAAGGGGAGGTATTATGGAGAGGTATTAAGGGGAGGCATTTAGGAGGTATTAAAGGGAGGTATTACTTAGGTATTAAGGGTAGGTTAACCTATGTAGGGGAGGGATTTAAAAAATATTAAGGTAAGGCATTATGGGGAGGTATTAAAACCCTCCCCCCCCACCCACCCCGGGCTGCCTTTCTAAATGACGGCACTCCTATCCGGCTAATATGGCCAAAACACGTTGTATGTAAACATTTGCTTATTTTGTTATTTTAACTGTTCAAAATGTAGCCCTGTTTTGTATCTGTAGACTGGCGTTGAGTAAAGCTCTGGTTCAGGTGTGATGATGATTTCCGTGGAGAGTTTTGTGGCTGTTTTGCCGCGAATTTAGCAATATCGGACACTTTGGGAGACTAATTTTCACTCTAACTGGTAATGGTGGACAAGGTCGGACTTCTCCTTCTTGTTGTTAAGGTTTTTCGGTGCTCCGATCGGGTTTGTTTAAAAACGTTTTGCCGCGCGGCTTTCAAAGCACGCGTTAATTTAATCATTCTTTATCTCTCTTACACACACACTCACACAAACACAAACTCTCTCTCTCTCTTTCACTCTTACACACACTCACTATCCGTCTCACTCATACACACACACATACTCTCTCTCTCTCATATAGTCATTTACAGAAACAATTGATTGATATTTCATTCGATCCCTTCATTAAGTCACAAACCGTTAATGATTATTATCCCGTATTTAAACTTTTTTCGTGTCATGATTCCTTATCCTGTTTACAATAACCCTAAAACATTTCATGTCAACCCTTTGAACATACAGTGTCATATATGCAATATATATATATATATATATATATATATATATATATACTGTATATATATATATATATATATATATATATATATATATACCGGTATATATATATATAAATGTTTCTAATCTCTCAGTGGGGTTCGAA
>JBAKBP010032004.1:0-23719 GCA_037953745.1 Lithodes maja
CCCGTAGGGAAGCATCCTTGGTCCCTTACTCTTTCTCTGTTATGTGAACGACATGGAACTGAGCGTCTCATGTAAATTATTACTGTATGCAGACGGCAGCGTGCTTCTGGTTTCAGGAAAAGATCCAATAAGTATTGCCGCTTCACTTTCCAAAGAACTAGAATCATGTAGTGAATGGCTAGTGGACAATAGACTATCTCTTCACCTGGGCAAGACGGAAGCCATCTTATGTGGAACAAAACGCAAACTGAAAGACATTGTGGGCTTCTCGGTCAACTGTAATGATATTCCTATAACAACAGTGTCACAAGTTAAATATCTCGGACTAAAACTGGACGCGAGTTTGTCAGGTGAAACAATTTTGGAATCTATCCTGAGTAATATAAATAACCATATAAAATACCTGTATAGACAGGTGGGATGCTTGCCCGCGGCGACCAAAAAGACCCTCTGCCAAGCGCTTGTTCAATGTCATTTTGACTATTCTGTGTCATCCTGGTACTCTGCATTATCTAAATCAGCACAGCACAAACTTCAGGTCACTCAAAATAAAATGGTTAGGTTCATGCTGAACCTAGGACCCAGATCACATGTTGGCCAGGAACAACTTCAGTCACTAGGTATGCTCAATGTCTCTGACAGGGCCAAACAAATCAGGCTCACTAATGCCTTCAAAATTTTCTATGACAGAGCTCCAGAGTATCTAAAGAATTATTTTGTTAAAGCAAATGAGAGGAGTGGACATAATACAAGAAACAGGATGTTTAATTTTAAGGTCCCGAGAATCCAAGGACAGGGTAAGCAAACATTCTTCTTCACTGCCATCAAAGACTGGAACGACCTACCCCAGTCAATCCGTGAAAAGAGAACACTGTATTCCTTCAGACATAGCCTGAAGGAACACCTGAACCGGACAGCTGCGAGAAGGGAGCACCAAGCTTGTGTCTACTACTAAATACGACATAAGAGATAGACAAACCAAACTGAAATGATTACTGATTACAGATTACTGATATTTACTATAGGATGTAAGGTATCTTAAAATAACCCCCTAGAAATACTTTCTCTAAAGTATCTATTTCTTTATCCTCCCCATTTCCCCAGCTAACCTAATCCCACAAGGACCCCAATGGAAATACGCCTAACGGCCTTATTGGGCTATCCTTAGTTGGAATTATGCAAGGCTGGTACATGTCATATTTGTAACATACTATGTGGTACCAACTCTGTAAATTGCTAACTGAATAAATATTATTATTATTATTATTATTAACCTTCCTAATGCAACCTGCATTTCACTAGACAAGATACCTAGGAGTAGTTCCGAGATTTAATTAGGCAATTACTCATTGATTTGGAAAGCCCCCAGACCATCCCCAATTTCGTATGCGGGTTTGTGCTTAGGAAATTGTCGTGCCGGACAATATCGTCGTATTAATTTCACGTGAGTTTGGCTACGGGTCAAACTCGGTACAACCGCCTCAAAATTGTTACCCCATGAAAAACCCGTTTTCTATGTATGCCCCCGATCCACAGAAAACTAACCTACCCCTGTGCTTGTACTAATCCATATCTGTTGATTTATATAATTAATAATATCCAATTTGCATACGATCATCTCCAGAGAAGTGCAGGAAAACTACCTAGTCTCTCTCTCTCTCCACTATGAGATAGATCGATGTCACTCATGCATGTACCCATTCCTAAGTTAACCTCTGAAGTGCGCATGGGGGTAATTGGAAACGTCCCCCTGTGCTGACGTATTTGAGGTGTTTCCGTCACTAAAATATTCATTGTGCCATTAATAGCATTAATACTTATCCATATGCGCCTATTATGGGTTGATTATAAAGGTATTAACCTGAAACAACAATAAAACGAGTGAAAACAGCGTTTGGATGGTCAAAATCGGAGATATAGCCCGCGAGTTGTATAATGTATGGGTGAGGCAAGCTGCTTTCCCGCCAATTTCCCCCAAGGCCACTGAGACACAGTCGATCGATACTCTCTCTCTCTCTCTCTCTTGCACTCGCTTGCCATCAGTGATGACAACACCCTGCTTGCAACTCGCTAATGTTAGCACGAAAATATACCTCAGAATAAGGGAATAACAGGGAAAATAGGTGATAACTGAAGGAGAGGAGGAAAGTGGGGAAGGAGGGGAGGTAGAGGACTGAGATTTTGCATGGCCCAGGGGCCAAAAAAAAATAAAAAAATATTTTTTTTTTTTTTTTTTTTTTTTTTCGATGTCAAAAGTTGATTTTTTTTTTCACTCACTCTTAAGAGTCTCCCCGCAGTCCGCCGGGGGAACTCTTAAGAGTCTCCCCGCAGTTCCCGGGTTAAAGAAAAAGTTTTATCCACACTACTCTGCTTAGTGACCACGTGCCCAGTGGTAAACTTTTGAGCCACCCTGTCCTTTTGTCCTCTCCCCGTAGGCCTACCAACCCAACTTCACAAACCTTCCCCTCGCATAGCCGCATGACGCCCATCAGGATGTTTTTATATCCCGTGCCGAGTCAGTTCCGACTCGAACCCCAGTATACAGAGAGTGCAAACCTATTCTAGTATCTCTTTCACGATCCTCTAACCTAAGTAAACCACACTCCCCACCTGAACCGTAGGGGTAGAACGCGCGAGGCTATGCCCCCCTCCCACCCCCTTGAAAGAGGGTATAGGCCATAAAAATGTCACATCCACCGACCCCAAGCTCAGCTGTTTCGTTTTAGTGCCTAGGATATTATATGAACCAAAAATTGCCCGATCGATATGATCTGACACAGAGGCACTGCCCATGTCGAATCGTATTCCGTGCATTTCAACCAGGGTGTTCATATTAACGACTAATACCGTCATTTTATACCCGCATTTCGTTTTCGTAAGTTAAGTATTTCTTTTTCCTTCGTCCTTGTGTTCCTCCTTTTCCGTCTCTTTCCACACCTATTATACATCTAATCAGTCATCCCTTCTAGTCCACAGTCCACACTACTGTTTTTCGTATCTCTGTTGTTTTTTATAAGATTAATTAACAAATCTGAATACAATCCTCTCCAGAGAGCTCTAGGGAAGCCACCTAGTTTTTCTCTCCATTTAAGAAGATAAACGTATATTACCCCATGCTCCGGGATTCGTTCTAGCACCTAAATAGTTATACAATTGAACTTGTTATTCAACCAGGTTCTATACTTTTATATTAACGACGGCAAAATACCGTCCAATTCATGCATGTCACTTTTTCCTAAGTTAACTCTCATTACTCCACCAATACTTTGTGTGGATCCTCCTCTGAGTTAGCTAGGTTAGTTAGGTTACCTAAGCATGCTTGTTACAAGCATGCTTAGGTAACCTTTTATCCACCCTGTCGTTTATCCATACCAACCCGAGCTTAATAACTCCCTCTAAAAAGGATGCCATCAGGATGTTAAATTGTGCCGAGCAAGTCATTTTCTAAAGCTTCCGTAAGCAGAGAGTACAAACTTATTTGGTACCTCCTTTAACTATCCCCTAACATAACTAACCACCCCTACAACCTGGGGCAGTGAATTAATGCGCGCGAGGCTAACCCCCCCCCCCACTTTTTCTCCCCTCAAAGAGGCCCAGCATCTCCCCCTCGCGTAGGACTACCTACATCCTTATATTATGCCCGCCAAATTCTTGCTAGAAACTCCGGGTATTTACAACCCATACCAACCTCCAAGTTTTCGATTCCAGCCTAAATCCTATCCCTATCCCGTTCTTATCTAACCCCCAAGTCCCCCTTAAACCGTCTTAGACTCCTAATAGCATTTCAGCTAACTCAGAGGAGGATCCTAGGGATAATATTAACGTAGGCTGCCTTACCGCTTGAGTCCAAAGGCTCGGGATAAACTAGTTTTTTGTTTCCTCAACATCCTCCCCTCAACTCCTATTAATAATTTGTCTTAGAGTAAATGTCAGAAAAAGGTAATTCCTATTGCAGCCTACATGTTAACTTTATAATAGACCTTTAATGCTACCCTCTTCAACCAAGGGATTAAATTAACTTGTACTGTATTCCCTTCCGACATCCAAAAGTTAGACAAAGGAACCCCCTCTCCATATATATAGTTCCGGGCCAAAAACAAGTCAGTTCGAGAGGATATAAGCCATGTAACGGAAGCGCCGCGCTCGTGGATTTATTAACCAAAATAGCCTTATACACCTAGGCCCCCACTTCCCAACATACCTTTCGCATAACAGAAGTACAGCCCCTGACATCATACTAACAAATAACAGAGCCTTTCATAATTCTAGAATTGAATGTGGCCCGATCACAACATCTGACCATCTCCCCATAATATTCACGATCACTGCCGATAAAATCACCATTCCCAGCACCCCCAAATTAAACATGAATAATGTGAACTGGGACAACTTTAGAGAAACGGTAGACTTAGAACTAAATAGATACAACTTTGATCTTAGCGAAGGAGGAGAAGAAGAAATAGACACTGCACTAGACAACTGGTACCACTCAATAACAACTGGCATGGAAAACACAATCCCTACATCTAACACAATCACAATAAACAAATCCATAATAACTCCAGAAATAAGAAGAATACAAAGAGAATACCAGGCTATCATGCAAAACGCTATAATAGGAGGATGGCACAGACACTTATATATCAGATTTAGACTACTGCAACAGCAATTAAGAGATGAATGTAAAATAAATTATGACAGAAATTGGGAGAATCAGCTCGAAGACCTTTCAAATAAGCATAGAGATCCAAAAGCTTTTTGGACAAAAATCAAACAACTTTGCGGTTCTAGCAATGATCCAACTAATTATATACTAAACAAAGACAACAAGAAAGTATATGACAATATAGGTAAAGAAGCCACATTTCGTGAAATATGGGGAGATATATTCAAAATATCTGATGAAGAGAATGAGCAGTTCGATGAAGACAACGAAACCATGGTCAGAAACTTTATCCAAAGAAATCTAAATAGAACACTACCTAATGAAGCCATCAACCTAAATATTTTTAATAATCAGAACGCAACCACAAGGGCAATCGATATCCACGAAATAAAAAAATATCATAAAAAATGTGAAAAACAAAGCCCCTGGACGGAGCAACATTAATAAAATAATAATCTCCCAAGTCTCTGAGCAAGCAATACTAACACTAATACAAATATTTAATGCCACACTTTCCCTAGGATACTTCCCTGACAAATTTAAAACAGCTGTAATTCACCTAATACCCAAAGAAGGCAAGTCACCATATGACCCAATTAACTACAGACCTATATCGCTACTGGAAGTGCCAGGCAAAATACTTGAAAATGCATTTATAATAGGCTAAATATACACCTAAAATGACCTTATCCCGGCTAGTCAACATGGTTTCGTCAGCAAAAAAGGCACAAATACAGCCACAGCAATCATATATGAAACTGTTTCCCAAGCAAAGGCCAGGAATAATCAATGTCACGTAATTGAGATGTAAGTAAAGCCTTCGACAAGGTATGGCATATGGGCCTGAAATATAAAATACTCCAACTTAATCTGCCAAGCCATATTGAGTCAATACTATGTGATTTCCTAGAAGATAGAAAGGCACAAATCCGCATTAAAAACCACTTAGGCCCACCAATACAACTACTCAGTGGTGTCCCACAAGGCAGCATATTATCTCCAATATTATACACAATATATACCATGGACCTCCCACTACCTGCTATCGATTGCACTACAATTCAATATGCAGACGACATCACCCAGATAATTACATACCCAGGCAAATCACGAAGACTTATGGCGGAAAAAGTAGGCTTAGAAATCAATAAAATAAACGAATTCGAAAAGAGATGGAAAATAAAAACCAATATGACAAAATTTACCATACTTCCAATTGCTACCTCAAAGGAAGATGACATAATTGTAGGAGATTAATTAGATACACACCAGGAAGGGAAAACACTGGGACTAAAATTGACTAGGGGAGGCATACTAAAACATGTGACAAGTTTAATTAACAAAGGAAAGGCATCCCTAGGAAAACTTTACAGATTTGGTGACCTCTCAGAAAAAATAAAAACTCACCTAGTAAAAGCTCTAGTACTTCCTGTCTTGGAATATCCAGCTGCACCATTATCCACCCTAAGCAAAACACAAACAATGAGGCTGCAACGGATACAAAATAAAGCGCTCAGATATGCACTTAATGAAAGATATCCATACAACAGAAACACCAGACAGTTGCACGAAATAGCTAAGACAGAGGCTATGAATGTCAAACTATTTAGAAGAACAAAAAATATATGGTCTACGTTAGAAAGATTAAATGACCCAAATTATGCAACCATAGTAGAGAACAGACCAATTAGGAAACACTCATGGTTTCCCCCTTCAATAATAACCAACTTAAATCAAGAACCAAACCCAATATATGTATGAACACTGAAAGCCGCTAACAAACTAGCAATATAAATACAATTCAGTAAAGTTGAATGCTTAAGTATGCAAAACGAATGATGAATGAATGTGACAAAAAAAAAAAAAAAAATCCCTTGTAATTATGAATATTATTTGATGTCTCTATTATGTTATCATGAATTTGTTAAGTATGTACTGTCTCCAACAAAAATATTATACTCTAAGTACTAATGAATGATAGACTGAACAAATGAAAGCATGAATGAATGAACTAAGAATAAATATAATTGAAAAAAAAAAATACTTATAAAATTGTCCCTTGTAATATGTCCATGTGTATGAACATTGTCGTGTCCCTGTATATACTATCATGACCTCTGTTAAATATGTACTGTCTCCAACAAAAATATCATACTCTAAAGTAATAATGAGTGATAGCATAAATGAAGCCACAATGAATGAATGGGAAAGTGGAAAGAATGAAAGAGTGAATGTAATAATTAACAAACAACAAATATTCATAAACAAAAATCGAATGAATGAGTGAATTATTAAATATGTAATAATTAACAAACAAAAAATATTCATAACCAAAAATTCATAAAGCAATAAAAATGTCCCTTGTACACTGTATATATTTAAGTTCTGTACCGTCTCTGACAAAAATAATAAGTTATAATCTAAGGTGAATGAATGATTAACATAAATGGATGAAATCAGAATGAATGAAAGCAATAATTATGATGTAAGCCATGAGAAAAATTGAGTTAGCTAAGCTAAAACACCCACTTGTCGAGAATTCTCCAATCAGAGCCAGGGTCGCAAAAAATGACTGACGCATGAATACTCGCTCGTCATTGGTCGGTGAGATGGAGAGAGAGAGCCTTGCGGGATAAGTTCCGGGGGGCTCTCTCTCTCTCACTCTCTATGATAAATCATGCTAATTACAATGAATTCGTCCCTGTATAAAAAAAAAAAAAAAAAAAAAAAAAAATCAATAAATGAACAACAAAATATAAATAGTAAATCAATAAAAGAAAAGAAATATAATTATTTAATTTTGTTTAGTTTTTAAGACAACTTATCAAAACACCAAAGAGTAATAACAACACAAAATAAATAATTATAACACCGGAACGATGCTACAATGCATATGAAAACAAACAAATGCAAAATTAAAAACAAAGTGCAAACAGGGAGGCAGGAAACAGAAAAAGGGAATATAAACATGAAGCTGGTGGTATGTTCTGCTCACGGAATATATATGAAATATAATTTAAGTCTTAACCAAGAATAGCAAAGTGGACGGCCCACTATCTTTTAATCTCCAACTTTACTTCATATTTCTAATCTTTTTCTTCTTTATCCACTGATAAACTCTATTTTCATCCCCCCTATTCTATCCCCCCCTTAACCCGTAACCCGTAAGTCAGTTCGAGAGGATATAAGCCATGTAACGGAAGCGCCGCGCTCGTGGATATATTACCCAGCTCCACCCTCAGGATATACAGTGATTTGCGGTGTTCGCGATCTAAGTGCTTCTGTGAGGGAGTGAATCAATCCTTGACAAATATATTGTTGCAACTGAGAAACCAGGGGCAAGATTATATCTCTCAACAACCGATTCGTAAATTATTTTTGATTGTCTCATAAACGTATTGTCAGCCGGCTCGCCACTACTTTGGGTTTAAGAGCAATCATAACTCATAACCGGTCCTAGGTAGAAGGATCTGGTTATGTTAGAAGGGATTACGCGAGTTTAGGAGAAGACTCGACGAGAAGATTCCTGGGCAAACAATTGTCTGTTTGACCGAAAGGCGAGAAGCCGTTTGCACGTCTGAACCTCCACATAAAGCCAGAATTAGTAAGAAAAGTCGTTCTCCCGACTGTCTTACGTTATTTCGATCCACTGTTTTCTCTGGCTATGCCGATGACAGAGGCATTTAAGGCTTTCAGTAGGAGTCCCATAACGACGTGTCATCAACGGCTAGACAAATTAGCCCAACTGTACACTTCTCTACACTCCCGGACAACTTGGACGGCAAAAGAGTCGCTGTTAGCCCCCAACACACCAACTCAAGATAACGAGATACCTAGCCTTGTGATTTGAGTAATCTACATATCGTTGAGTAATGTGATCAGAAGAATCATTCCTGAACGTTGGAAGTGGGAAGCGAAAGAACTCTATTCATATCCGCGAGCAGTGCTAAGAGACGATACAAAGGCCACTACCTTAACCGAGTGCTCCAACATCTATTGTTCGTGCGAATCCTATCACATACTCTATACCCGAGTGTTTAACAGTTTAAATAAAGCTGTATTACAAACCATTTATCCACGATTATTTTTGTCCTCTGTTGATTTCCTTTATGTACTTGCAATATATCCAATAGCCCAGTCTTGCAGAACTCACCTATACCAAGTTAAAGATGTATAAAATCAGGGCATAACAATGACCTTCAACAACAACGTTCCCCAGTGTTGGGGCTTGTACCGAGCGGTAAATAAAGAATGTGAAGAAAAAAAACGTGTTTTTTATTATTCAAAGGTCAAGGTGAATGGTGAAGGTCACAGATTATGGTCACTATTTCTTTCTTATATATTTTAAATTTGAATTACACCATATTCAAAATGCTACAAAATATTATAACGCTGACCAAATTACAGAAAAATATTCCAATTAAGATTAAATGTGAACATAAATGTAATTATAATATATATATATATATATATATATATATATATTGTATATAAACCGTTTTTTCCTAAGAGATTCGATACTACTTGCAGAATATTAAGTCGCAGAGTTGGGTATGCATTTTTTTTATGTTATTATATATAGTTTTATTTTTTTGGTAAAGCGAAAACTGCACATCTACTTTATTATTATTGTTATTCACCTTCGCATGAATATTTTCGTTTGTGATAAAGGCACTGAACAAGTTTCGATTTGATATGGCCTTAAATTGGTGGGACAAAAACACAAATTAAAACAAACATATACCACTGTACACATAAATAACAATGAATAACAAATCAATATAAGGAGTATAACATTTTATATGATAGGCCTACAGGATATTACGGTGTTCAATAATCTGTTTTACGTATATATTATCGTAATTTTCACAATGGTTTAAACACTATATTTTGGTATCCACAACATACAATCATAAGTTAGTACATGCTAGAATCGAGTGCCAAAAATATATTAGAACAAAATATGGTAGTAAAAAAATAACGTGACCCTGGAGTGACTCGAACACCCAGCCTTCTGATCTGGAGTCAGACGCGCTACCATTGCGCCACAGGGCCGCCACCCACTTTAACACATGCCGATTGCAGAATTTGACCGCAAATTGACTGCAAATTTCAGCAATTTTCAATAAATACAACCCAAAAATAATATCCTTGCATCACTAGAGGACATGCCGAATCCATATGCAGGTATGTACAACTCAGCCAATATATAGCAAAGACAAATAAGTGCTACTGAAGCAATTATTTGAAAGTAAGGCGTTCCACTGTACAGTATAAGCCTACATGGTCTAAATACTTTACTCGTAATGCATTTATCTTGTCATGGATTAATCTGATACTCTGTACATTAGTAACTTAATCAATGAAATTTGTAATTATAAAACATTAATAATCAGTGAGGCCTATACTTAATTGTTCAATCTTCTACTGAATTATTTGTTATGAATATTAACATAACATATTTACGTCTTGCATACAATAGTTTTTTTTTTCACTCTCAAATCACAATAAAATGTTCTAGTTGTAGGCCTAAATAATAATTTGTTAATTTATAAGTTAATAAAATACACGCCCGAACAGGGACTCGAACCCTGGACCGTTAGGTTAAAAGCCTAACGCTCTACCGACTGAGCTATCCGGGCTCGAACTAACCAGTAATAATTTGTATAAATATACATTTTAACACCCTACAGTGCTGCATTATGTTATCATAATATGTCAAAAGGTAGGTTGGGGGGACGGGGGCAGATTGACAGATTATAGATAACATATTCTCGGAAGGTAAAGTGAAGAATAGTGTAGAAAAGAAGGGGCTGTCTGACGTGGGTGCTGGAATAATCCGCATGTAAAGCCGTCATTATGTACCGCTCCGTGGTAGAAGGTTAGTACCTCACCGCACGCTAGTCTAGTACGAGAGGGTACTAAATACTGTACATCAGTGCCTTGCAGATTGGACCGCTCCGCAAATGAGTCTTGCGTAAATGCACACTAAATATATGGTTATAGCCCTGTGATTTGTGATTGTATCTAACTTTGTGTGTATGGGTGACGATTAAATAAAGGTATGTAATTTAATTAGAAATAGGACTACCACTACCAATTATATTTAGCCAATTAATTAAATAATCTATGGAGTAAATATTTTATATCTAGGTAAATAATATCAAACTCAAGTCTAATTAAGGCTATTCCACATCTTATCCTCATTTACAAACCACCTCTCTTCAGTTGATAAGGGTACTCAATTATTAAGCTACCGGATAGTGATACATATATATATTTTTTTTTCTATGTGAGTGAGGGACACAAAAGGCAGAACTGCCTGTAGCGAGTGCCTCCCCCAGAGTTGAAAGAGTGACAGGGCCAAAATCAAGGGACGTTCGAGCCAAAATGCCTGGGCACATGGAGTTTGAAGCAATTTAGGTCATAGGAAGAGGGAAAAACTGATTCTGGGAGAGAGTTCCAGAGCTCAGCAGTTGAATAGAAGAAAGACTGAGAATAGCGTTTCACTCTTGGGTTGGAGAGTTGCACAGAGTAGGGGTGGGATTGTGTTGCTAGCCGGGTACTACGTACCCTACGTAGAGGAGGTGGTATACACTGAAAAAGCTCTGAGGAACACTGCTTATTGTAGTAGCGATAGAATAGCGAGAAAGATTCAACATTGCGGCGAAGAGAGAGAGATTGTAGAGAGTTGGTGAGTGGACCGGAGTTAATGATACGAAAGGCTTTCCTTTCTACTTTGTCTAGGAGTGCGGTGTGAGAGGATCCTCCCCACACATGTGAACAATACTCAATACAAGGATGCACTGTGGCCCTGTACAGAGCAAGAAGCTGCGCAGGGGTAAAGAACCCCTTCAGGCAGTTTAGCAAGACTGGTAATATATATGGTCCTTCCAAGTAAGAGCAGAAGAAAAGGAGACACCTAGAATATTGAGAGAAGATGAAGGATTGATTTTTGTATTGTTGAACGATAAGGGAAAGTCCTCTGGAAGTTCTGAACGGGTAATAGGCTAAGATGAAGAAATTGGGTTTTGTAAGCATGAAAGGTAACAAGGTTTTCTCTGCCCCAATTGGATATAGTAGTTAGATCAGAAGATAAGTGTTGCATGGCTTTATTACATTTGTCTTTGAAATATTGCTGGCTGGGGCGTTCAGGAAAACTAATTGAGTATGAGTAGTGTAAGGTAGAGTCGTCTGTGTATGAATGGATGGGACTGAAAGTACAGTTGAGAAGATCATTTATGAAAATTAGAAAAAGAAGGGTGATAGGAGAGAGCCCTGAGGAACACCGGAGTTGATAGGATGAGGAAGTGAGCGATGGCCGTCCACAACCGCAGCTATGGAACGGCCGGAAGGGAAATTAGAGACAAAGGCACAGATGGAGGGATAGAAACCGAAGGAGGGTAGTTTAGAAATTACCAATTCTGTCACCCAACCCGATCTTATAAATTCAAAAATAAACACTGCAATTTCTCTGAACCAGGACCTTTCTAGAATTGATGGATGGGGACAAAAGAATCTAGTTTCCTTTAATGCACAGAAAACCAAGTACATTCAATTTTCTAACCGACAGAATCTCACTGACTCCCATATATTTTTTAATGATGTAAATATTCCCACTTCCCCTAGTATTGACATTCTCGGTGTAACATTAACTACTAACTTGAGCTGGACACATTATGTTAGAAGCATTGCTAAGAATGCCTCTAAAAAACTGGGACTCCTGTACAGAGTTCGAGAATTCTTCACTGACGAGCAGTTGGCCGTGATATATAAAAGTCATGTGCGTTCTCAGATGGATTACTGTTCACCTCTGTGGGGTGGAAGTGGAGTGGTTGCATTGAGGCAGTTGGACAAAATTCAAAATAAAGCTATTAGATTAATCAATAACCCTGCAATCACACAGGACCTTCCTACATTATCCATACGAAGAAACGTTGCATCCCTTGCATTATTCTACAGATATTTTCACAGCAATTGTTCCGAGGAACTTGCTTCAATTGTGCCGCCTCTCCACATCTTTCCCCGTAGAACTAGGGCAGCTGAGAGCGCCCATGAATTTACACTTTCTCCTCCACAATGCAGAACTTCTGCTTATCAGAATTCATTTATCCCCAGAGCTACTACTCTTTGGAATTCACTTCCCTCGAATTGCTTTCCACAAACTTACAATCTACAAATGTTTAAATCCAGTTGTTACAAACATTTTATGAATGGAGGATGCCTTTAGGCACATGGACCTTTTTGTTTTACCTGTGTTTTTCCTTCCTCCGTTCATTGTCTCTTAAAAAAAAAAAAAAAAAAAAAAAAAAATTAAAGATTTGTGCCAGACTCTATCGAAGGCCTTCGATATGTCTAGTGCAATAGAAAAGGTCTCACCGAAGTCCCTAAAGGAGGATGACCAAGAGTTAGTAAGATATGAAAGTAGATCACCAGTAGAGCGACCTATAACCCAGCAAGCACGATAGGCCTCACGGAAGGGTCACCATAGCTAACGCGATAGGCCTCACGGAAGCAAAACCATAAAAAAAACTTCCTAAACACCCCAGGGGGCTCTCAAAACAAAGGAATATGTAATTAGGTGAGATAATTCCCCTCTAGTACTTCCTACCACTCATCCAAATGTTTCTCACCCCCCCCCTTCCCCACCTTATTCCCCCCTCCCTCTCCCTCCTCAATTATCACCTATTTTCCTCTTATTTTCATAATTTATCGGTTATTTTTCTCTCCCGCGGTAATGTAGCACAAGTGGGTGCATACAAGTTGTTATATAACACTGAGACACCTCCCGCTTGCTTCAGTTGAGTCAGAAAGAGCGAGAGAGGAGGGTGTAGGTCTCGCTCCCTCACGCCTGAGAATACGGCCGGATGGTGAATATTTACGATTTTCACCACCCAAATGCTTTTCCCACTTATTTTATCACTCTTCAAGGTTCATATATTCATCATATAGGATATGTAAAATAAAAGCACATCGACAAAAAATAATGCTTTATATCGTAAATATAACGAATTCTGTCAGAATCCAAGGCTAGAAATTCACAAATAAGGATCCTTGCCCCTAGGGTATTTTACTGCTTAATGGGTTAAGGAAGCTATACTGGTGATCTGAGAGTAGATTATGAGAAGAGAAATGCTTAAGAAATATTGGATGCAAGAATAGTTTCAAAAACTTTAGAAATACAAGAGATAAGAGCAATTGGACGATATATTTGGAGGGTTGAGAGCGGTCACCCTTCTTTGGGACAGGTTGAATGAGAGCAAACTTCCAGCAAGAAGGGAAGACGTTAGAGCAAAGACAGAGACGAAAGAGTTTGCCTAGGCAGGGAGTCAGCACGGAAGCACAGTTTTTGAGTACAATAGGAGGAACACCGTCCGGACTGTACGCCTTCTTAGTATTAAGCCCAGAAAGGGTAGAAAGTACATCTTTAGAAGAGATTAGGATATTAGGCATAAGTAGGAGAGAAGTGGGTGGAGAGGGAGAAATAGCACCGGAATCATCCAAGGTTTAGTTTATAGCTAAAGTTTGTTTCTCTTTTCTATGTTTTGTGCAATGTATTCATAAGCCATTGCGATAGCTGTTGTTGTGCTCTTTGAGGCTCTGAACCCATGCTGGTTTGGTTTTAGTAAGTTGTTAGTCTCGACGTGGTATAGTAGTCTTTTGTTAATTATTTTTTCAAAAAGTTTGCCCGGGGTTTCTAAAAGCGAAATTGGACGGTAATTCCTTGGGTCTGTTGCAGGCTTTCCTTCTTTAGGAATTAGCGTTATTATAGCCTTTTTGAACTTGTCCAGAAAATATCCTGAGGCCAGACTAGCATTATTATGTTCTCTCCACCAACCAACTTTACTCCTAAACTCGATTAATGAAATTAACAAACACATGTGGCAGTCCGGGGATTCGAACCTAGGATGCTCACATCGAAAATCAACACACTTATGCATTGCACCACGAAGACAGGTGAGTGTGTGAGGAGAGCATTCATCCAGTACCTGTTTGCTGATTCCGCTGATACCTGGAGCATTATTTTTTGTTTGACTTAATGTTCTTTTTACTTCGTCCACAGTGATTGTTCTTGTCAGTATATTGTCATTATCGAGGGAGGTAATATCAATAAGTTCATCTGGAGATTGTCGGTGTAGGTTTTGGCCGAGATATGTATTTACTAAATTCTCATTTTCATTGTCAAATTGTTGATTTTCCTCGTCTGTGATCTGAAAAAATTGTTCCCACGTTTCTTTGAAGAGCCTTAACTTTGATAAAGTATCGTAAATTTTTTCTCCATTATTGTCAATCAAGTGCGGTGTTGTGTTTGATATATTGCCTTTTAGTTGCTTTATTTTGGTCCAGAAAGTCTTGGCATCCTATCTGCTCTCAGTGAGTTTTCTCAAATCGTTATTCCATGATATTGTTCTTTGGGCTATACACTCTTCCTTTAATTCTGTTTGTAATTGTTTCAGTCTTCTATATGAGTTGTTGTCCCATCCGTACCTTGTTGCTCGGGTGTAGAGAGCTATATATTGGTGTTGCATAAGCTTGATAAGTGTTATTTTGTGGTTTCACTCCTATTTTCTTGTTGGTTGATTTTGGGATTGATTCATTCATTGCTGATGTTATAGTTTCATACCACTTCTCCAGAGCATTGTTTATGTAATTTGTCGTTTTGTTTTGTAGGTCTATATTGTCCAAGTTGTTGTCACAGTGCTCCCGAAACTTATCCCAGTCGGCTCTATGCATTATGAATTTGGGAGGGGTTGGTATGATTATGGGGATGGCTGAGATGCATATTAAGATAGGTAGATGATCTGAGGATGTTAGAGGTCCTGGTTTCACTGTTATATTGTGGTGTACTCTATTATTCGTTATTATTATGTCTGGGGATGTTGCACTATTGTGTTTTATTAATGTGGGGAAAAAAGGACCAGCATGGATGGCTTTACCTAGTCTGATAAAGTGACTTAAGCTGTTTCCGACAGCATTATTGTATGTGTCGCCAAGTGCTCTGTGTTTGGCATTGAGGTCTCCTATAATGTATGCTGGGTTGTTATTATATAGTAGTTTGTGGATGTCAGGGTATGGTAGAAATGGTCGCCTTGGGGGAAGATATGTGGTTGATATATTGATTGGACCTGTAGTGGTTTGAATTTCGACGCTGAGGAAGTCTGTGATATAGTCATCATCTATTTTATGGCTTAGGCCATTTCTGACTGCAATGGCACACCCATCATGCAGTTCCCCTGTTGAATTTCTAAGATACACTTTGTAATTATCTAGAGCAATTCCGTCTCCCTCTTTGACTCCATGGCTGTTAAGTAAGATGATGTCTGGTTTCAGTTCGGAGTAGAGGTTGATGAGAGTTACTTTATTGGTTGGCCAGTGAAGAATATTGTGTTGTATTATGTTCAATGTAGTATGTAAAGCCATTATCTTGAGTGTTTCCTGATCCTAGGATCACTGCTTTCCCTTGGTGGTGGAGAACGTACCGTACTGGGTCAAATCCTTCCCTAGCTTTTCTGTATTGGTAGCCTGGAACTATTTTTAGGTAGTCTCTGAGTCGTATGGTATTGCCAATAATGAGGCTATATACAAGGGTTTCGTCATAGTGGGAATTTGTGTATGTCTATTTGATTTGATTTTCCTCGATTTTCTTAAAAGATTTCTTCATTACTGGCAGTCTGAGATACTACCACATTATCTTCAGAAACTATAGTAGTTTAGGTTTATTTCATTAGGATTAAAGATATCCACATTGTCCATGTTGGCTGTTGGTGAAGTATCTGCTACTGATTGTAGTTCGGGGGCAGGTCCCACAGCACCTTCATCTTCTGTTGTTTGGAGTGAAGATTGTGGTGGTGTACCTTGCAGTACGTTGAGGATCTCCTTTGATGGTGGGTTGTCAGGGAGGATAACCTGGGGCCAGCCGTTTGCAGCTAAAAGTTCATTTACTATTTTGTTGTATGGGCCTGGGCTGACACTATTTACAAAGTGTGCGTGCATCATACATGTTATTATGCTGGCATTAGTAGCAGGATTTACAGTAGGGACAGGGGCTGTAAACTGGTTGGGATGCCTGGCAGCGGATGACTTTGTTGCATCGCTGTAGCTTACAGAAGGTGATACAGATTTCTGCTTATGCTCCTTTCGTTTGTTGCTTATTATTGTCTTCCTCTTCTTACATTTCATTGCCAAAGTTCTGTGGTCGCCGTGACAGTTGATGCATTTTTAAATTCTGCTTTGACACTCCTTCCAGGTATGTCTTTCTTCTGAGCATTCTGAGCATATTTTATAGTGTTGGTCTTTTTTGCATTGGCTAGTTGTGTGCTCTTCCATTTGATAGCAGCGGGTACAGGTGAGGATCCGGATGTACTCTTCTCCTTGCATTTGATTTGGTGTTATTTTGAAATAATACATGAGGAGTCCATCTCGTAGTGCTCTTTGGGCAGCAGTGGTGTGGTTGAAGGTAATCTTGATGGTGTTGGACTTTTCAAACTTGTAGATGCTATCTATGCCTTCGCTGGCCCAGGCATTTCGCTGTATTATGTCTGCTATTATCTCTTCTTCATTATTTTCATATATCAGGTCCTCTACTTGGAATACCAGAACTGTGCGTTTTGCCTTTAATTCTGGTGGCAGTATTGGTGTGAAATTGTCACTGTTGAGTTTTCCTATGCATTGTTGTCCAAAGATGTTGTCAGTTTCGGCATCATTCGTTGTCAGGACTATGTATGAGTCGTCCAGGGTAATTATCTTAGTAACGTAGACCTCATGCTTTGACAGTATTTCCACAAGTTTTATCTTATTTAGTCTATCCTTTGCCCGTGGGTGCTTTATTTTAACTCTTGCCATGACTCATCTGTTTGATGAGCAAGTGATGATATAATTATTAGCAGGTGACTGGCAGATTGCTAACAGATATAAGTGCAACAATCTCTAAGGGTGTCCATGAGATTAAATAAGAAAAAAGTATGACACTTTATAAGAATCAGGAGTGGGTAGGTGTAGGATAAAATAAAGGAGAGAAAGAAGATATTAAGGGTGGGGAAGTAAGACAGAAGACAGGAAGAAAGAAAATAGGACAGGGTCCTCTGAGGGAGGTATAAATTAAGATAAAAGAAGGCTAGAAAGGATTCCTCTGAAAGAGGTTAGTTGCAAGATATTAGAAAAAATGGAGATACAGTAGAATACCAGTTAGAAGAAAGAGGGAGGATAGAAACAGATAAACAGAGAGTGGGATAGAACTAAAAGGGTTAAGACGATAAGTAGAAAGGACACAATTTCTGTTAAAAAAATTGAAAGTTAAATGCCAGTCTCGAGCTTGAGCAGACTCAAGATCAGAATACGATTGTGCTTTATTCTCAGCCAATTAGCAGAGAGCAGCAAAGATCGACAATCACAGGTACACACAGCTCGAGCTTGAAGCTATCTGCAGGATCAAGACTCGAGTGCACTCCAGAGTACAGCCAATCAACGTTAAGTTGATTATAACCCGACAAAAACCAAGGCATTAAAATTGATGTAAGAATATAAAAAGATAGACTTTAAAAAAATTTGTGATCGTGACTTTGCCAATAAAGTATGAATTAAGTGAATTGAAATTTACGATAAATAAACAGATTAATTGCAAAAAAGAGATACTTTACGTTAATGTAGAAAATTAGGCATAAAAAAAGAGTTACTATGGGTTGAGAAAATAGAAAGACAACGTTACAAATTTGAAAGTGTTTCCTGATCCTGTTTTACATGTGATAAAAAACCTAAAAGTACCCAAGGGCACCCCTATGGAGTACCCTAAACTAAAATCCTCCCTACTCCATTGGGCTGTAGGCCCCCAGAACTTGCCACCTGCTAAAAGGTGTCGTACAAGTCCAAGGGCCTATGCCAATGGGAGCCCTAACAGTACTTGAAGAATAAAATTGGCCCCACCCGCTAGCCTCCTATACCCAGGCCCTAACGGCCCCCCCTCGTGGCAATGCCTTCAGGGTTCGGCTTCGTACTACCAGCGGGTATCTTCAAGGCAAACAAAAGTAGGTACAAAAAAAAACAGGATCAGGAAACAAACAAAAGAAGTGGCTGTCACGATCACAAAGACAGAATGCTAAAATGCTATGGTTCTAGGGCAAGCCAAAGTGCAGCTTAGCAAAGCTCTCCTGAAGGAGTGAAAGGCAGCCAAGCAAGACTGTTGGGGTTGCTGGAGCTAGGACTGCTGGAACTGCTGGACTGGAATGATGACTCCTATGGCCCCGCCCTCCTCCTTATAATATACCCCTCCCTCACGGCTCAGAGCCCTGTGATTGGCTGAGCCGCTCGCTTTGACTTTGCCATTCCTTCTTCTCTTTCTTCATTCTATCTTCGAAATATTCTCCTGGAAGCTTGTTGGAGATGTCCTGTAGGGGCTGACGGGAGTAAGAAGGTTGCACCATGGTAATAGGACATCTGCGACCAGGATAGTATATGCGTGAATAAACTGGGAGCAAAGTTACCGGCGAGCATTTGGAAGGGAGTACAGCTGGCTCCAATCGTTGCGTCACGGGAAGTCTCCTCTTGTCCCGCTGTTCCGTCTTCGGTGATGGCAGCTAGGTGACGAGGCCGGATCCATGGAATCTGACCCCAGAAATTTGGCACTAGGGGTCGTCTGACTGAGGTCCATAAAAATTGGCTTCAGACTATTCAGAGGGCATCCAGGGTTGCAGGGTTTCCATTCCATCGGCTTCACTCGGGCCCATTCAGCTGGTTTGTCCGAGTGTCGGACCGGCGTGAAGGAAAGTAGGGGAGTAGGAGCCTGAGGTTTGGTGGGAAATCGGCTGATGGCAGCTACCTTTTCCTTCGCGTGCTGCTGAGTCACTTTTATGATTTTCCGAATGACTGGGAGGTCGAGGTCATAACCTCGGGGTTCCGTCACATCAAAGTGGTCTCTGACGTTAGAGGGTAAGATCCGCAACAAAGCATTAAAGATGTGGTCCTTGCGGACAGCAGTAGCAGTAGGGAAGGCAGTGACGACGAGTTGACTCAAGAGGCTGATAGTAACGTCGAGGTCCCCGTTGAACTAGACGGCGAAGAACTGTTGGTTGGCCAGTACGGATCCAAGAGACGGGCAGATGGCACTCCTGGTGTAAGTTTCAAACTGTGCCCAGGTCAGGTCGGGGTTATCACACACATACGCTGAAACTAGGGCATATGACACCCCAGCTTCATTAAGACGATGTGAATCTTAGGGGTGTCTTCATCTTTGAAGACGATATAAAGAACGGGTTTAACTACCTCAAGGTACGTGGCAATATCATGTTCTTCAGGCTTGAAGGAAATAATCTCCAAAGATTTCCTGACCATGATGCCTGTTGCCTGCTATCACTGTTTGGTGCAAATATATAGAGAACCTGAAAGGCTGTTCCCCCGAGTTGAGACACCGCTGCCACCAATGTCATGCCATGCTTTTATAGAAGCGAGGTATATTCTGGTCGCACTTCCCTCTCTGGGAATTGTGCAGTATCTTCAACTTAGGATGCTCTCGACTAGGCGAGGACTGCATTTTTTCACCCAATTTTGTTCATCCATTCTCTCCACATGTCCATACCATCCCAGTCTACTTGTGCGCATCACCTCTCTAATACTCTTTATACCTAAACGTCTCCTCAGCTCAACATTTGTTATTCTATCCTGCAGCCTGGCCCCACACATTCATCTCCCCATTCTCATCTCATTACGTTCCATTCTGTTGACATCCTCTACTTTAACGGCCCATGTTTATGAGGCATACGTCATTGCACTTCTAACGCATGAGGCATACACCTTTCCCTTTGGGGAGAGAGGCATTCTTTTCATGGTCAGAATTGGCAGCGGTTCTCTGAACTTCCTCCAGCCACATCTTATTTTAGCGACAGTGGCAGCCTCAGCCCCACCACCGGCAGAGATGGTATCTCCTAGGTAACAAAACTTGTCCACCAGCTCCAATGACTCATTTCCAAAATTCACAGCCACAGGATCGATCATCACTTAACACAAGCTCGCCTTTGCACGCTACGCACTCAATTTTCTCTATTTCTGACTTATCCTTCAGCAGGGGTCCCTTTATTCTACTACAGCGCTTACTCCCATGGTACACCCAGCGTCGACAGATGTTACATTGAATCGCGTTAGCGCCCTGACGCTACTTTTAAGGCATAAATCTACCTCTTATATGTCATATTTGATATATTTCAAAGTAAGGTACGGTCACCATAAGTGTATCAAGTCGAAGCCAAAGCCATAGAGCACTGTCACGATGTCTAGTGGTGATTTTTAGTAGTTACCTTGGGAAATAATGGCTATAAATTGCTCAAATTCTATTAATTGTATACTAATTGTTTAATAAATATGTGTTATATATATATATATATTAACATGCTGTTATGTAGATTGACCATTTAAGCTAGTAGTTTTCGTATATAATCGAAGAATAGAGGCCTGTACGGGGGTGTTCAGAACTTCAGTCTCAGTCACTGTTCATAGGACCGCCAGCGGCCAGTCTCTCTCATTCAGTAGTTAGAAATGGCGGTCTTTCGGTCTCGTCATATTACAGGCTATAGGCTAATATGGAGAATGTAGCTTCAGTATCAGCATTTCCACACATGATTTACAATTGTGAATAACTGAACGTCTTATATGACTACGAGGAGCTGCTTAAAATGGCAAAAATAAGAAAATATCGAGACGATTCAGATGGCCTTACAGCGACCTGTTGGTAAGTATTCGAATTACGTATTATTATGTGTCATATGTACAAAATATGCATATACAGTATATGCAAAGCTGATGGCTTTCTGAATCATATGTAGGAGTGTAGGAAAACATATTAATTAAATTACCAACTTTAAAAGGGTGGTACCGCGAGGTGGAACGAAAGCACTTATTTCTATCCACTGCTAAATTTGCCGTTTCGCGCCAACTTCACGAAGGTTCACCATGTTATTACATGATTGCCATAAGCCGGTTTTAGTGTTTTAAGTGATTTATGAGTTATGTATAGCCTAGTTTAAAGTGTGCTCTCTACGAAATTACGAATATACCAACAAAAGTTGTATAAAGAAAGTTTTTATAACCCGGGAACGGCGCCGAGCCTCTTAACCCAGCAGCTGTGGGAAGACTCTTAAGAGGTCCTACTGGGCGACTGAGGGAAGACTCTTTAAGACCCTAGGCCTAAAAAAAAAACTTTTAAAACACCCCAGTACGTGGCACTAAAAAAAAAAGAAATTTGTGTTTAGGTGAAATAATTTTCCTCCATTACTTGCTACCACTCCTACACACGTGTACCAACCCCCCCTTTCCCCTCCTCCCCCCCTCCTCAATTATCAGGTATTTTCTCGTTTATTACCGATATTTATCGAGAATTTTCGTGGGAGGACGGGTGGGAGAGGTGGAGGAGTGTAACTCCGACCCTCCAAGCCAGTCTGAAAGCTCCCCTGGTCTGTCAGTGCCATGCAAGACACGATAGAGAGTGAGGGTGATAGTCTCTCAGACTCTCACTGCTCAAGGCCAGATTACGACCATGGGGCTAAAATATAAAATTTTCACCAGCCAATGAGAGGAAACCGCACTAAAAATCCAGATGGCGCTGGGGGTCTTATTCAAATGACTATCGTGTGTGATGCACCATTGAGGTGTTTTGAGGGCTTTCGTGATTTAAGAGGTTTAATACAGTTCGCACACTTATCTATGACATAGTTGTGTAGCATATTTTTACTAGATTCATAATATGATGGTTATATATACTCGTTAATGCAGTGAATATATAATAATTAACATAATTTGATACATAAATATCAGGTTCCTGAACAAGAAATTTAGTTTCATCTAATGTGGTGTAATAGGTTGGGCGAAATTTTAATACTCATTGAAGTATTGTATTTACTTCCTTTTTAGTTACTAACAAATACGTGTTTTAGTAGAAATTGGCTGAACATACGGTATTAAATTATGTAGCTGTAGCATTTGGCAGGTTGACTGTCTGCGCCTGCGCACTATAGTTTCTTTCAGTGACGGCTCGTGATGAAAAATATGGAGGGACTGCATATTTCCTATATCAGTAAAATTAGGGGACTGCATATTTCCTATATCAGTAAAATTAGGCTATGTTATAAACTTAAAACATTACTACTGTAGGCTACTTACTTGATTCTCTTTGCATACTGTTCAAAAGATAACAATGGTGTAGGTCTTTCTTTTGTTTTAATTTTTTATCAATATTTTTGCTAAGTGTCAAATGAGAAAAAATAATGTTTTGCAAACCTCTAATTATTTTCCATTATGCTCAATCAACCTATGATTATAATAATAATACAGCATAGCCTAGTTAGAAATACCCAAAAGCCACGATCGAAGCTTTGTAATACTAATGTAAAACTTGCAAAACAAACTAAAACAGGGGCGACACAATATAAAGACAAAATAACTTATCAAAATTGCTGTGGAAATAACGCTTTAGTAAAATAAAAATAAACAAATATATAAGAACACAAAACCATCATATAGGCCTAGGCTAATTCTGACATTTTCAGTATTTTTGCTAAATTATTTAGGCCTACTCATAAACTTCAGAAGTTCATTTATAAGCTAAGAAAATCTTCTACAACCGAGCTAGAAACATAGAAAATCATTACTGATTATGAAAAAAGGGAAAATTGTTAAGTCTTAAATAGGCTAAGGGAATGCCTGCAAGGTGTTTAATACACTGAATAAAATCGCGTCCCTAGACTAATGGTAGGCCTAGTCTATATAAATCATAAGTGTCCTTCAAGCTCATGTATAATAACCAAAATGTATAATAGTGAAATACTAAGAACAACACTGAAACAAAACTACGATCGTAGCTAACAGAATGCTATTCATGCACGCGCATAAACACTTCATATGTCAACACAATACTGAGAGCTGACGCTGGTGCAGCTCATAGAGTCTTTTGGTGCCGCCACTGCGGCTGGGAAAACTCTTGTACGGTGCTAGATGTTATATTTATGAAATCTGCTTAATTGAGGTTAGAATTTAACAAAAATTAACATAGAAAGCTGCTAAATAGTATACAGA
>JBAKBP010032005.1:0-23718 GCA_037953745.1 Lithodes maja
GAGATTGTAGGCACCAATCGATCAGGGCTAGACCCAGGTGAGGTTATAGGCATGTGATAAAGAGTCGCTGGAACTCCTGTTTCACTTGCTTGGCCTCTCTTACTGATTTTCTTTGTGCCTCATTTACACAGAGAGCAATCCAGCTAGCTCTCTCAAACACCTCCTCCTCCTATCCACTTCACTACACTAAACATGCACACCACACTTCATTCCTCCACACCAAAATTTAAAAAAAAAAAAAATTATGAATTCCAGCCCAGCCTCGGAGTCCCCAGGGGGGGGGGGGGGGGGGGACCATAAATGCCCCCACACCCAACCGACCATCCCCCGACGACCCCACACAATTACCTGGACCTCGGCCTGTTACTCTTTCTATTAATTTCTGCAACATTTGTGGACTTTCCTCTAACTTTCACTCTGTTGAGCACCATCTCTCCTCCTACAAACCTGATCTTCTCTTCCTCACCGAAACTCAGGTGTCTGTACCAACATCCAGCAGCCCCTTCTCTGTATCCTCCTACTTTCTCTATCCTAGTTTCAAAGCCAAAGGCGGATGTTGTGCATATGTGCACAACAAACTCACTTGCTCTCGTGTTCCCGATTTCGACTCCACTGAATTCTCAACTTTATGGCTCAAACTTTCCTGTCATTCTCTTACTAAATATTTCTGTGCTGTCTATCTTTCCCTAACTCTACAACTTTCCCAAATTCTTTGACTATCTAAACTCTACAGTGGAACACATTCTATCCATTTCTCCTTTCTCAGAAATCTCCATCTTAGGAGATTTCAACGTTCACCACCGCCAATGGCTCTCCTCTCACACTACTGATCCACCTGGTGAACAAGCCTACGTCTTCTCTGTCATAAATGACCTAGAGCAGTTAGTTCAGCAACCCACCCGTATCCCGGATCGCATCGGAGATCGGCCCAACATTCTTGACTTGTTTCTAACTTCTAACCCTTCTTCTTATACTGTCGATCTTTTCTCTCCTCTGGGCTCCTCCGACCATAAACTTATCTCTGTCACCTGTCCTATCTCTCCAGTATGGCCACCCGATCCTCCTAGCCGTCGGCGCTTGTGGCACTTTGGCGCTGCCGACTGGGAGGCTCTCCGGCAGTACTTCTTTGATTTCCCATGGAATGATTTCTGCTTCCGTGGCCGGGGACCCTCGGAGAGTGCTGAACGCATTACCGAGGTAATCCTATCGGGCATGGAAGCATACATTCCATTCTCTTTCTCTCAGACTAATGCTAAAAAATCTTGGTTTACTCACGCCTGTTCTACTGCTGTCCGCAATAAGGAGGAAGCATTCAAACGGTACCGACGCCTTAAAACTCAAGACTCTCATTCTTCTTATGTTTCTGCCCGGAATCAAGCCAAATCTGTTCTTCGACTTGCCAAACACTCTTTCATCAATAATAAATGCACTGAATTATCCAAATCTAGCTCTTCCCAAGCTTTCTGGCATCTAACCAAAAACCTCTCCAACAATTTCTCTTCCTCGTCTTTCCCTCCCCTTTCCCACTCTGATGGCACTACCATCACTTCTTCCTCTGACAAAGCTAAACTCTTCGCGCAAACTTTTGCTAGAAACTCCACCTTGGATGATTCCGGTGCTATTCCTCCCTCTCCGCCCTCCTCTCTCTTACTTATGCCTAATATCCTAATCTCTTCTAAAGATGTACTTTCTACCCTCTCTGGGCTTAACACTAATAAGGCGTACGGTCCGGACGGTGTTCCTCCTGGTGTTCTCAAAAACTGTGCTTCCGTGCTGACTCCCTGCCTAGGCAAACTCTTTCGTCTCTGTCTATCCTCTAACGTCTTCCCTTCATGCTGGAAGTTTGCTCACATTCAACCTGTCCCAAAGAAGGGTGACCGCTCTCAACCCTCCAACTATCGTCCAATTGCTCTCATCTCTTGTCTTTCTAAAGTTTTTGAAACTATTCTTGCTTCCAAATTTCTTAAGCATTTCTCTTCTCATAATCTGCTCTCAGATCGCCAGTATGGCTTCCTTAAGGGTCGCTCTACTGGTGATCTTCTTTCATATCTTACTAACTCTTGGTCATCCTCCTTTCGGGACTTCGGTGAGACTTTTTCTATTGCACTAGACATATCGAAAGCCTTCGATAGAGTCTGGCATAAATCTTTAATTTCTAAACTACCCTCCTTCGGTTTCTATCCCTCCATCTGTGCCTTTGTCTCTAATTTCCTTTCCGGCCGTTCCATAGCCGCGGTTGTGGACGGCCATAGTTCACTTCCTCACCCTATAAACTCCGGTGTTCCTCAGGGCTCTATCCTATCTCCTATTCTCTTTCTAATTTTTATAAATGATCTCCTTAACTGTACCTTAATTCCCATCCATTCATACGCAGACGACTCAACCTTACACTACTCCATTAGTTTTTCAGAACGCCCCAGCCAGCAATTCCTCAACGATAAACGTAATGAAGCCATAGAACTCTTAAATTCTGATCTAAATACTATTTCCAATTGGGGCAGAGAAAACCTTGTTAACTTTAATGCCTCCAAAACCCAATTTCTCCATCTATCTACCCGTCAGGATCTCCCAGCGGACTATCCCTTATTCTTCAACAATACAAAAATCAATCCTTCATCTTCTCTCAATATTCTTGGTGTCTCTTTTTCTTCTGCTCTCATTTGGAAGGACCATATTACCAGTCTTGCTAAGGCAGCCTCCCAGAAGCTGGGTGTGCTCAATCGCCTTAGGGGGTTCTTTTCCCCAGCACAGCTTCTTGCTCTGTACAGGGGCATAGTGCGCCCTTGTATTGAGTATTGTTCACATGTGTGGGGAGGTTCCTCTCACACCGCACTCCTAGACAAAGTTGAAAGGAAGGCCTTTCGTATCATTAACTCCCGTCCACTCACCAACTCTCTGCAATCTCTCTCTCTCCGCCGCAATGTTGCATCTCTCTCGCTATTCTATCGCTACTATAATAATCAGTGTTCCTCAGAGCTATCCCAGTGCATACCACCTCCTTTACGTAGGGCACGTGGTACCCGTCTTGCAACTCAATCCCACCCCTACTCTGTGCAACTCTCCAACCCAAGAGTGAAACGTTACTCTCAAACTTTCTTCTACTCAACAGCTGAGCTCTGGAACTCTCTCCCAGAATCAGTCTTTCCCTCTTCCTATGACTTAAATTGCTTCAAACTCCGTGTGTCCAGGCATTTTGGCTCGAACGTCCCTTGATTTTGGCCCTGTCACTCTTTCAACTATGGGGGAGGCACTCGCTATAGGCAGTAATGCCTTTTGCCTCCCTCAATCACATAGAAAAAAAAATATATAGAATTACAGATAAACATATAATTACATATATAATTACATATATACTGTAATTACAGATATAATTCTAGATATAAATGCAGATAGCCCAGCAGATAGTATACAGATATAATTACCCGGTATATACATGTATGGAATTGCATATATAATTACAGATAAACATATATAATTACACATATAATTGCATATATAATTACAGATAAACATATATAATTACACATATAATTGCATATATAATTATAGTTATAATTCTAGATAGAACTGCAGATAGCCCAGCAGATAGTAGAGGACATGGGGATAACTTGGACCAGTGTTGTGTAACTTCCCTCAGTCTCAACACTCCCCCTCTCTCATTGCACTCCTCTCATCTCGTGTGTCTTTGATGAATGGAGAGATGGATGGATGGATGGATGGATGGATGGGTGGATAGATAGATAGATAGATAGATATATAGATAGATAGATGGATAGATATAAAACTAGATACAAATATATATAATTATAGAGATTGATAGATATAATAGATAAGTGGATAGATAAATAAATAGATAGATAGATAGATAGATGGATGTATATATAATGGTCTTCCACACTGTTACTCTCTTTCTTACTCTCTCTTTCACACTCCCTCTCTCTCTCTCTCTCTCTCTCTCTCTCTCTCCCCACCACCTCTCTCTCTCTCACACTCACACTCTCTCTCTCTCTCACACACACCTTTCTCAATCTCCCTCTCACTTACATCACTCAACCCCCCCCCTCTCTCTCACACACACCCACTCTCTCTCTCTCTCTCTCTCTCTCTCTCTCTCTCTCTCTCTCTCTCTCTCTCTCTCTCTCTCTGTCAGAATAGTTGAGGCTAGATGATCAAACTCGGGGCTAGTTTGACAGTTGTTGGTGTGTGTGTGTGTGTATATGTGTAATTGTGTATGTGTATGTGTCTGTGTCTGTGTGTGTGTGTGTGTGTGTGTGTCTGTATGTGTGTGTGTGTGTGTGTGGGTGTGTGTGTGTGTATGTGTCTGTGTCTGTGTGTGTGTGGGTGTGTGTGTGTGTGTCTGTAATAATAATAATAATAATAATAATAATAAACGGTTTATTAAAGAATGGCAGCCTCAAGAGCTGAAAATACACATTTTACAATTTAGTGGATGAACATGAGATGTACAGATATGAGGATGGTAAGCTTAGTTTACAAACAAAATAAATAAATACAATAATGATGCATGTGCAGAATACAAATTATCATAAAATAACCATGAGAGTAAGTGATATACAGTACATAATATACACTTTTATTTACTTACTCATATACAGAACAACACAAACGCTCACGTATGCACACAAACATACATACATACAGAAACTGTTTTGGTATGGTCAGGGATGGGGGACGGTCAGGGGGAAAGAGGGTGCGGGTACTACAATGGGAGGTTAATCCTCGGTAGTGTAGGTGTGTGTGTGTGTGTGTGTGTGTGTGTGTGTGTGTGTGTGTGTGTGTGTGTGTGACAGAAGGCGAAATATGGAAGAGCTGGGAGTTCTATTGTATGTGTGTGTGTGTGTGCGTGTTTATGAGTGTGTCTGTATGTTATTTTGGTGTGCTGCGTGTGTGTGTGGGTGTGTGTGTGTGTAATGTGTATACTAGTGTAAGTGTGTTGTGGGTGTGTGTGTGTGTGTATTTACCTATTTGTATTTACCTATTTGTAGTTTACAGGAATTGAGCAGCGCTCGTGTTGTCCTGTCTTAGTTACTTTATAATCAATCCATTTTACTTAGACAAGTATCGTAATGGATATTCCCAGTTCCCAGTATTTTGGACTAACATATCATAACTTATGTTGCCCTATTTCCATATTTACTTTTATCCAACCTAGATTTGAACATGTTAATGTTCCTCGCTCTCACCACCTCCTCCTCCAAGTTGTTCCAAGTCTCTATACTCCTATATGGGAAGCTGAATTTCTTTGTGTCCTTACGACATCTGCCCTTCCTCAGCTTAAACTCGTGCCCTCTTGTCCTTCCATTATCCCTCACGAATAGATCTTCCCTATCTACTCGTTCCAAACTTTTTACTCCCTTGAACATCGTTATTAAGTCGCCTCGTTCCCTTCTCTCTTTCAAGGTAGGCAGTTGTAGTGTCTTAAGTCTTTCCTCATATGTCAACTCCTTCAATCTTGGGATCATCTTCGTTGCTATCCTTTGGACTTTCTCTAATTTGTTTATATGTTTTTTCAAATGTGGTGACCATATCACTGCTGCATATTCTAATCTTGGTCTTATCATAGTCATTATCAATTTTCTTAACATTTCTTCATCCAAATAGTTAAATGCCACTCTCATATTGGTTATTATTCCATATGCTCCTCCAATGATCATGTTAATATGCTTCTCCGGGGATAGATCATCTTGTATTATCACTCCAAGGTCCTTCTCATGCCGTGTTTTGCCGATTATTTCAGTTCCTAATTTGTACACCCAGCTTGGCCTTATCTCACTTGTTCCCACTTCCAAAACATGACACTTTTCTGCATTGAAACTCATTTTCCAGGTTTGGCTCCATCTGTGCAACTCATCTAGGTCCTTTTGAAGATCCTGACAACTTTCTATACAGGTGACATTCTTCATGATCTTAGCGTCATCCGCAAACATATTCATATGACTATTCAAGTTTTCTGGCATGTCGTTTACATAAAGTAGGAACATTATCGGACCCAACACTGATCCCTGTGGTACTCCGCTCGTCACACTCCTCCACTGTGAATATTCGTCTCGTATCGTGGTCCTCATTTCTCTTCCTATTAAAAAGTTTTCCATCCATTTTAACATCCTACCATGTACACCTCCAACAACCTGCAATTTCCACAATAACCTTTTGTGAGGCACCCTGTCAAAGGCCTTTTTCAGGTCCAGGTAAACACAGTCAACCCATCCCTCTCTCTCCTGTGTAACATCTACAACTCTGCTATAAAAGCTTAATAAATTAGATACACAAGATCTCCCTTCCCTGAATCCAAATTGTTTCTCGCTAAGCACCCCCTGTCCCTCAATGAAGTGTGTCCACTTTTTCCTTATAATTTTCTCACAAATTTTACAAACAATGCTGGTGAGGGACACCGGTCTGTAGTTAAGCGGATTTTCTCTGTCTCCTCCTTTGTAAATTGGTACTATGTTAGCTCTCTTCCATTCCACTGGCAGGTCTCCCTCATTCAGTGAAGATTTGATGATTTCATAGATTGGTTCCACTAACTCTTCCGCACATTCTTTGAGGATCCATCCAGCCACTCCATCTGGTCCCATTGATTTCCTCACGTCCAAATCCTGCATCAATTTCAGCACTTCACTTTTTGTCACTTTCATTTCAGGCATCTGTGGTGTTCTCATTTCTCTATTAGGTTCTATAAACTCCTCCTCTTTTACAAACACTGACTGAAGCTTTTCATTCATAACTTCACACAATTCTTTATCTTTCTCATAACTGTTTGTTCCAACTCTTAGTCTGACAATACCTTCTTTTGTTTTTATTTTTCCATTTACAAATCTATAAAATAGTTTTGGCTCATTTTTGCACTTCTCTACAATATTCCTTTCATATTTATATTGTTCCTCGCGTCGTATCTTTACGTTATTCATTTCTTTTCTCCTTGTACTTATTCCAGTTATTTTCACTATGTCTCTTCCGTGCTATATTCCAGGCTCGGTTCTTCTATCCTGTGCCTTACTACATCTTATATTGAACCATTCTTTTTCCTTCTTTACCCCTGATTGGAACCTTGGGACATATTTATGTATCCCTTCTTCATATACTTTCAGGAAAAGTCTATATTTGTCTTGAACCATTTCCAGGCTTTCTAGTTCCTTCCAATTTATACTTTGGAAATAATGTTTCAATGATTTAAAATCAGTTTTAGCATAATTGTATCTATTTATTTTATGTCCTTCCTTTCTCTCCTCATTTTTCCCCAAATCCATCTCCATTTCTAATATCTTGTGATCACTTTTTCCCAAGGGACAACGATAATTTATCTTTCTAACATCATGTGGATCACTGGTGAAGACTAGGTCTAGCCTGGATGGTTCATCCATCCCTCTGATTCGTGTGTTTTCTCTAACATGTTGTGTTAACATGTTTTCTGTTACTAGATTCAATAATTTACTGCCCCAAGATTCATTATTATTTCCCGCATCTAACCCTTCCCAATTGACTTCCTTACAATTGAAATCACCTGTTAATAATAATTTATTTCTCCTATTAAAAAGTATTTTTAGTGCATCTAGAGATTCCGTGATTAGTTGATCATATTTATCCCGCTTCCATGCTCTAGTTTGTGGTGGTATATAAGCCACTGCTATATCAGTTGCTTTGTTGTCCTTGTCTTTTATTGTCACTGCTATAATTTCTGATCTATTATTGCCTAGGTTAATCTCACTTGCTTCTATATTTCTGTCAGTCATTATTAACACTCCACCGCCCACTTTTCCTTCTCTATCTTTTCTCCACACATTGTACCCTTCCCATCCCAACACTCCCAATTCAGTACCACCTCTCAACCTTGTTTCTGCTAAGCACATAATATGTGGTTTATATTTCTCAATATAGTCATTCAATTCTAATTTCTTAGACAGCAAGCCATCCACATTACTATACATCAGCTTCATCTCCCCCCTTCTTACACCTTTCTTTTTTTCTCTTTCTGTGCGTGTTTGAGTGTGTCTGTATGTTATTTTGGTGTGTTGCGTGTGTGCACCATAATTAGTTATCTCTCTCTCTCTCTCACACACACACACACACACACACACACAAACACACACACACACACACACAGTAGTGTAGTAGTGTTGTTGTTGTTCCCCAAGCTGCCTGGCCGAAGAGCCCCAAGGCCCCGAGCACGGCCAAGGCCATAACCGAGCGCCCCCACAGAACCCTCCCTGCCGACCACAATAAAGCCTGGGTGACCGAAGCCACTCCATGGCGGGGAGCTGAGGAGGGTGCGGAAACGCCCGGGAAACCAAAGCCCCACCCAGGGCCATGTGCCCCTCAGCAATTATGAAGAGAAAGTTGAGGGGCAAGGGAAAAATGTGACGCTTTGGCTTCCAATCTTGGTAGATTGTGAGGTCAATCCACGGAAGAGACGCCGTCACTCGAGATCTAGAAGATATATAAGTAAAAGGAACAGTCAGAGTAAGCTATGGGTATGGTAGAGATCGCTCAGTTCTCACTCTGATAGACCAGCCCATCACCAAGTGTAGTAGTGTAGTGTAGTGTAGTGTAGTGTAGTAGTGTAGTGTAGTGTAGTAGTGTAGTGTAGTGTAGTAGTGTAGTGTAGTGTAGTGTAGTGTAGTGTAGTAGTGTAGTGTAGTGTAGTGTAGTGTAGTAGTGTAGTGTAGTGTAGTAGTGTAGTGTAGTGTAGTGTAGTGTAGTAGTGTAGTGTAGTGTAGTAGTGTAGTGTAGTGTAGTAGTGTAGTGTAGTGTAGTAGTGTAGTGTAGTGTAGTGTAGTAGTGTAGTGTAGTGTAGTAGTGTAGTGTAGTGTAGTAGTGTAGTGTAGTGTAGTGTAGTGTAGTGTAGTAGTGTAGTGTAGTGTAGTAGTGTAGTGTAGTGTAGTAGTGTAGTGTAGTGTAGTGTAGTAGTGTAGTGTAGTGTAGTGTAGTAGTGTAGTGTAGTGTAGTGTAGTGTAGTGTAGTAGTGTAGTGTAGTGTAGTAGTGTAGTGTAGTGTAGTGTAGTGTAGAGTAGTGTAGTGTAGTGTAGTAGTGTAGTAGTGTAGTGTAGTGTAGTGTAGTAGTGTAGTGTAGTGTAGTGTAGTAGTGTAGTGTAGTGTAGTAGTGTAGTGTAGTGTAGTGTAGTGTAGTAGTGTAGTGTAGTGTAGTGTAGTAGTGTAGTGTAGTGTAGTGTAGTAGTGTAGTGTAGTGTAGTGTAGTGTAGTGTAGTGTAGTAGTGTAGTGTAGTGTAGTAGTGTAGTGTAGTGTAGTGTAGTGTAGTAGTGTAGTGTAGTGTAGTAGTGTAGTGTAGTGTAGTGTAGTGTAGTGTAGTGTACAAAGGAGTACAAAGGAAATCAAGCAACAACAGATCTAGTGACCCTTCTAGGCTGCTTGTCCTCCAAAACACTGAGGATCAAGTGTCCAAACAGTGGTTTAGAGTGGGTAAGGGAACATTGGAAAGGGAACTACTGCCCTGCCACTAACGTGGCAGGACTAGGAAGTTAGTAGGGGACATATGGGTTAGTAACTGAGGGGAGGATAAAGTTATTCATTTACAAACGCAGTCAGTCGCGGGTTTGATGCGAGATATTTGTCTAGGCGGAATTTAAATGAATCAACGGTGCTGCAGTCTATAACGTTTCGGGGAAGCCCATTCCACAAGTTGACAACTCGATTGAAGAAGAAATTCTTAGATTCGTGCGAGTTAAAAGATTTACCAATAATTTTGCAACCGTTTCCCCGTGTGTAATTAGATTGGTTGATAGTGAAGTACTTACTACAGTTCATATTGTCGATGCCTTTGATGATTTTGAACACTTGAATTAAGTCGCCTCTTAATCTGCGCTGGGTTAAAGGAAATAGATTTAATTCTCTAAGACGCTCTTCGTATGGTTTGTTCTTTAGGCTAGGTATCATTTTGGTAACTCTACGTTGAACTCGTTCTAGCTTGTTTATATCTTTTTGGTAATAAGGGCACCAGGATTGAACGCAGTATTCCAGAAGAGGGCGGACTAAGGAATTGTAAAGGGTTAGGATAACTTCTTTGGATTTATGCTCAAATGACCTGCCTATAAAGCCAATTATTTTGTTTGCCTTCTTAACAACTTCTGAACATTGTTGACTCGGTTTTAGGTTACTCGATATTGTTACTCCCAGATCAGTTTCTCTGTTTACATTCTTAAGCTGAGTGCCATTCATCGAATAGTTTGCTTTCTCATTTAGGTATCCGACATGTAGTACTTTACATTTATCCGCATTGAAACTCATTTGCCAAATTTGGGCCCAACATGACAATTTATCTAGATTGTGTTGCATATCGTCAACTTGTTCTTTTGAGAGTACGCTATTTGCAATTTTTGTATCGTCAGCAAATTTTGAGATTGTGCAGGTGAGACCCTCATCTATGTCGTTGATGTAAATTAGAAAGAGAATTGGTCCTAGTACCGATCCCTGGGGTACCCCGCTACTTACATTGGTCCATTTAGATGCCTTACCGTTTATGACTACTCTTTGCTTTCTGTTGTTGAGCCAATTTTCTATCCATTTCAACACACCGTCTTGTATTCCATGCGCTTTTAGTTTTAGCAGTAAACGTTTGTGGGGAACTTTGTCAAAGGCCTTTTGAAAATCAAGGTATATAATATCTACAGCTTTACTCTCATCGTAGAGGTTGAGGATATCGTGGAAGAAGTCTAAGAGGTTTGTTAAACAGGAACGTTTTTTACGAAAGCCGTGTTGAGTATCTTTAAGTATGTTATTTTCCTCTAAGTGATTTACGAGTCTGTCTCGTATGACCGTTTCTAGCATTTTACATACAACTGAGGTTAAGCTAATTGGACGATAGTTACTGGGTAGGGATTTGCTGCCTTTTTTGAATATCGGTGTTACGTTGGCTAGCTTCCACTGATCAGGCATAGTTCCAGACTGCAAGGATTTATTGAATAGTAATGTCAGTGGTTTGGAGAGCTCATTCTTAGCTTCCTTTAGAACTCTAGGCGAGATTGTATCAGGTCCTGGCGTTTTATTTACTTTGAGTTTATCTAAACAATTCAATACTTCTCTCTCTGTAACGGTAATATTGCTTAGAAGATCTGAATTATCAATCTGAATCGGCGATGGTGTAGGGATATCACTGAGGTCTTCGGTTGTAAAAACTGATGCAAAGAAGGTATTGAGGGCATTACTCATTTGTACTTCGTCTTTGGTGTATTCTCCTTTTTCATCGACTAACGGTCCAACAGTTGAAGTAACTACTTTTTTCTTTCTGATATAACTATAGAATTCTTTCGGGTTTGTTTTACTTTGATTCGCAATATGTAACTCTAAGGTCTTTTTACTTTGCTTAATTAACTTTTTGGCTTTGCGTCGTAGCTCTACAAATTTCACCCGTTCTTCGTCATTTTGTGAGGATTTTAATCTATCATTAGCAAATTTTTTAGCAAGCAGGCAGTTTGAAATATCTTTATTCCACCATTTGGGCTTATTATTATGGCCTGGACGCCGTATTTTCGATGGTATGCAGTCTTGCACTGCTTTTAGGTAAGTGGTTTCGAATAACTTCCAAGATGTATTTATATCGTTATTGTTAATTAAAAAGCTCCAGTCAGTTTCTTTAAACATAGCTCTAAGTTTATGGAAGTTTGCTTTCTTGAAATTAGGGACTTTTTCGATGCTACTATTTGGTTCGTTACTAGTAAACTTTAAAGTGAAAGTTATCGTACGATGGTCGCTGTTACTGAATTCATCACCAACATTCAAATTCTCTATCAATTCTTCTTTTGTTGCAAGTACAATGTCAAGAACGTTATTACCACGGGTCGGCGTTCGAACAAATTGATAAAGCGAACTCTCTTGCAAGTTCGTATACAAGTCATGTCCGGAGTGTGAAGTAAGAGTATCGCCCCACTTGGTCACAGGTAAATTAAAGTCGCCAAAAATTACGGTATCTTGTGAGTTACTTACATCTGCAATTTGTTCGTAAATTTCTCGGTCAGTTTGCACTGATTGAGCTGGAGGTCTGTATATTAACGCAAGTATTATTTTTGTACCTTTATTATTCTTTATTAGCACAAAAGATGTGTCGACGTTCACAATTTGAGGTTTTGACACGAGGGTCGGGTTAAGACTTTCTTTGATATAAAATAAAACGCCACCTCCATTTTTATTTATTCGGCTGTTCTCAAACATTACATAACCGGGAAGTGAATACTCTGCTAAAAAGTCTCTATCTTCTGTATTGAGCCAAGATTCTGTTATGCCAATCACATCATAATTTTCTGTAAACACTAGTTCCTCTAAATCTGAAAATTTATTGCGTATGCTACGAGCGTTTGCATAGAAAACCTTTAAAGTTGCGGTTTTAGAACTCGCAGAACGTTCTTTCATCGAATTTTTGGTTCTGGTCGGATCTACATTTACATTCATGGCTGTCCTCGGTCCTCGGTCGTTATCCCTGACGGTTTTGAATTTGGGTCGTGTTGGTGGAGATTTATCCAAATTCGCGGTTCTTGACGGATTAGTATTTAATTCCTTTGTAGGTTGCCGTCCTCGCTGTCTTCGGTCCTCCTTCCTGGTTGTCCTGTGCTGAGTCGATTTCTTCTCCGAAAATCCTTCACCGCATCGTTGAGAAGACGCCCAAAACGTGCTGCTCCCACCTGGTTCAGATGAACTCCATCGTCCGAAAACAAATAGTCATCGTAGTAGAAATTGTCCCAGGTGTCGACGAATCCCACGTTCTCCTTCCTGCAGAGGTTTGCTAGACAACGATTTGTGCTGGTGGCTATGTTGTAAAATCGGCTCTCTACACCGAGCCGGGGGACGATTCCTGAGACGATGATCCTTGATGACTTCTCCTTAAACGACTTGATCAGCTGCTGGTACTTTAAAAGCAAATCTTCCGACCGGGTTCGCTGCACATCGTTGGATCCAACGTGGATGACGTACATTGTATTAGCAGGGGCCAGCTTTGATACTTCGTCAACTGCTGCAACTACGTCATCCACACCACCACCAGGGATACAAAAACGCTTCCTGGTCTTAGGTGCCCTGGCGCAAAACTCTGTGAGCTGACCACGTATCATCGAGTCTCCCACGAGCCGGACTTCTTCTATTTCCTCTTCGTCATCTGAGTCTGCGAGTATCTGGAAACGGTTTTGACACTCGGTAATCGGTATGTGTTTCCTGGTCTTGGGGCAAACGTTGTTCCTCACGACACGGAAGTTGTCTTGAGGGGGAAGAGAGTCACTATTTGTATCTTGAGTATCGGATACATCAGCTGAAGTGGCTACTGTAGGCGTTGAATTGTTGGCAGTTGACGTTGGGGCGTTGGTGGCTGCTGGAGTTGCGGTGACAATTGAAGTTTGTGGTACTCCAACGTTGAGTGTTACAAACTCTTGGAGTGATTCCAGCTTCATGGTGAGGACGTTGATCTTGTTGTAGGCTTCATCTAATTTCACTGTAAAATTCTCTCGTTGTTGGCAGAGCCGGCAGTCTTGACGATCGATAGTAGCAAACATGGACTCACCAAACCTACCGGCGCAGTTCGCACAAGCGCGAGGCATGGTGACAGTCACTTTCTTCAGATCACTTCACTCACTTAAAAAACAATTCACTCACTTTAAAACACTTCACTCACTTTAAAAACACTTCAATCACTTCAACCGAAAACAAATATGCTGAAATACGCAGAAATAGGTTATCAGGGGTGATAGCCTAACCGAAAACAAAAATGTTGAGATACGCAGAATTAGGCTTCCAGGGGCGATAGCCTAACCAAAAGTTTTTTTTAAAAATTGAAATACGCAATAATAGGCTACCAGCGTTGAATAGCCTAACCGAAAATAATAAAATTGAAATTCGCAGAAATAGGCTACCAGGTGTGATAACCTAACCTTAAACAAATATATGTATAACAGAATATGTAACTAACTATACAATTCACCAAATAGAGATTATATAAAAATAAAGTGTGACTGCACACAAGGGGTTAATATACTGTGTCAACAGATGGACCTGGTGTCACTGTAGCCTAGTAAAGCAGTAGCCTACTCTTTTTAGATAAAAAAAAGTGTATCAGTCAAAGGTTATTACAAGAACGTGCAAGCAACAACTAAAATTACAGATATATACTGTATAGCTACAGTAGGATACTAAATACAATATCTACAAGAGTTAATAATAAAACAGATTGGCTGGCTATAGGCTAGGCTAGGTTTGGGTTAGGTCAAAAGCTTGGCAGGTTGGGTTAGGCTAGGTTAGTTTGTACAAATACCACCCTTAGCTTAAAGTAAAATCAGTCTGAGGAGAAAAAGTCAAGAATATATCTAGGGGGAAAAGATAAATGAATGCACTTAAATTTGGTACAAAATTTGCTGGAATTTAATGTATAATCCCCCCAAAAGGTTTGTTTACAAAATGGCGTCGGCGTTAGTCTCTGTAGGCAGGTTAGTTAGCAAACAATATTGTTTATTAGCAAATTAATATGCAAAGCTTTACTTACATACAATGCAGTTAAATAGATACTTACTACAGTAGGTAATGGGTAAAATTAGGGGCTACGATTTTATATAAAATAGTAATAAGAGAGCGTTTGTTTACAAAGCAAAACAAAACAATAGATGGCGCTAGTGGCGCCCTGTCCGAGCAGGAGTCTTGTGATAAACACAAAGTTTATCAGTCAATACACAGCGAAATATCGTGCAGTGTTGCTTACTAAGCTACAGGATGGTTAAACGTGCTCTTAACCACCTTTCATGCACAAGAATGAAGAGGATGAGTAGTTAATACTCAAATTATGATCGATATCGTGAGAGCGTTGACAGAGCGTCTGCAGCGTCTGGCGGTAGCACGGGGTATGAAGTGTAGTGTAGTGTAGTGTAGTGTAGTGTAGTAGTGTAGTGTAGTAGTGTAGTGTAGTGTAGTGTAGTGTAGTAGTGTAGTGTAGTGTAGTGTAGTAGTGTAGTGTAGTGTAGTGTAGTAGACACTTAGACAAAGCTAAACTCTTCGCTCAAACTTTTGCTAGAAACTCCACCTTGGATGATTCCGGTGCTATTCCTCCCTCTCCGCCCTCCTCTCTCTTACTTATGCCTAATATCCTAATCTCTTCTAAAGATGTACTTTCTACCCTCTCTGGGCTTAACACTAATAAGGCGTACGGTCCGGACGGTGTTCCTCCTGTTGTTCTCAAAAACTGTGCTTCCGTGCTGACTCCCTGCCTAGGCAAACTCTTTCGTCTCTGTCTATCCTCTAACGTCTTCCCTTCATGCTGGAAGTTTGCTCACATTCAACCTGTCCCAAAGAAGGGTGACCGCTCTCAACCCTCCAACTATCGTCCAATTGCTCTTATCTCTTGTCTTTCTAAAGTTTTTGAAACTATTCTTGCTTCCAAATTTCTTAAGCATTTCTCTTCTCATAATCTGCTCTCAGATCGCCAGTATGGCTTCCTTAAGGGTCGCTCTACTGGTGATCTTCTTTCATATCTTACTAACTCTTGGTCATCCTCCTTTCGGGACTTCGGTGAGACTTTTTCTATTGCACTAGACATATCGAAAGCCTTCGATAGAGTCTGGCATAAATCTTTAATTTCTAAACTACCCTCCTTCGGTTTCTATCCCTCCATCTGTGCCTTTGTCTCTAATTTCCTTTCCGGCCGTTCCATAGCTGCGGTTGTGGACGGCCATTGTTCACTTCCTCACCCTATAAACTCCGGTGTTCCTCAGGGCTCTGTCCTATCTCCTATTCTCTTTCTAATTTTTATAAATGATCTCCTTAACTGTACCTTAATTCCCATCCATTCATACGCAGACGACTCAACCTTACACTACTCCATTAGTTTTTCAGAACGCCCCAGCCAGCAATCCCTCAACGACAAACGTAATGAAGCCATAGAACTCTTAAATTCTGATCTAAATACTATTTCCAATTGGGGCAGAGAAAACCTTGTTAACTTTAATGCTTCCAAAACCCAATTTCTCCATCTATCTACCCGTCAGGATCTCCCAGCGGACTATCCCTTATTCTTCAACAATACAAAAATCAACCCTTCATCTTCTCTCAATATTCTAGGTGTCTCTTTTTCTTCTGCTCTCATTTGGAAGGACCATATTACCAGTCTTGCTAAGGCAGCCTCCCAGAAGCTGGGTGTGCTCAACCGCCTTAGGGGGTTCTTTTCCCCTGCACAGCTTCTTGCTCTGTACAGGGGCATAGTGCGCCCTTGTATTGAGTATTGTTCACATGTGTGGGGAGGTTCCTCTCACACCGCTCTCCTAGACAAAGTTGAAAGGAAGGCCTTTCGTATCATTAACTCCCGTCCACTCACCAACTCTCTGCAATCTCTCTCTCTCCGCCGCAATGTTGCATCTCTCTCGCTATTCTATCGCTACTATAATAATCAGTGTTCCTCAGAGCTATCCCAGTGCATACCACCTCCTTTACGTAGGGCACGTGGTACCCGTCTTGCAACTCAATCCCACCCCTACTCTGTGCAACTCTCCAACCCAAGAGTGAAACGTTACTCTCAAACTTTCTTCTACTCAACATCTGAGCTCTGGAACTCTCTCCCAGAATCAGTCTTTCCCTCTTCCTATGACTTAAATTGCTTCAAACTCCGTGTGTCCAGGCATTTTGGCTCGAACGTCCCTTGATTTTGGCCCTGTCACTCTTTCAACTATGGGGGAGGCACTCGCTATAGGCAGTTATGCCTTTTGCCTCCCAAAAAAAAAAAAAAGTGTAGTAGTGTAGTGTAGTGTAGTGTAGTGTAGTGTAGTGTAGTGTCAGTGCATAGTTTCAAATATCAATAAGATAAACAATAACATACAATAACAATAAATATAAATAAAAAACAAACCCCATAGAAGAAAACTCCCAAAGCCAACCATTACTAAAATAAAACAAAAAAAATATCTTGTGTAATCTCCTAATGGAATATGGAGTCAAAGTGGAAAAATACATGGGATCCTTTTTAGTGGGGGCGTATTTTTACTTTATACCAGTTGAGTTACAATTAAAATTAAAAAAATAGTTAAAAGTATAAAGGTGGTTGTACGATCGCGCTAATAAGTCATGTCCCAGCTGTCCTTACGTTTGGCTTGCTCTGTGCTGTATTAATGTCTGTCAGATGTTGAATAGGGTGGGTAAGTGTAGTAACATGGTTGTATATCCCACTCAAAAAGAATAAAAAATCATGTGTTAATATTCCTGATACCAATTATTGATCAAAACATACTTGGTGCCGAGACATCACTTATTAGCGCGACTGTACAACAATATTGGGTATATGAGTCAATAAAGTGTCCATATATATAACACACATTGGCTGCCGGCTGGAAATGTATCTATTACTTGTATTGTTGTGTGTTGTTCTGTAAGATCCCAAATAATATGTACATACATTCACACACACGTAACCACACATTGTTAAGGGGAGGTTTTTAGTTTGTTTCCTACTCCTCCAGCAATCTTAAAATGTCACCCCCTTGACCCCCTTTCAAGATAAATTTGTACATTTTTCGGTAGAAAAATGTCCCGGCCGAAGGCCGGTTACTCTTAAATTACAGGCTCGCTATCGCTCGCCAGGATAAAATCGACACCTAAATGGCACGAAAGGTCTTACAATTGACAGAATGGGGCGGAAATTCTTAAAATCACCAAATTAATGGGGCAAACGTCTTAAAATATCAAAAACAATGGGGCTAGACATGAGGGAGAAAGGGGTCAAGAAAAAAGTCCCTCAAGTGGAAATCTCCCCTTAATATAATGGCATTGATATACATTCGTCAAACACATATACTATAATTGTCAATACGTTTAATCAGAACAAAGCATAAATAAAACACAATACCGATCACCCAGCATCATATAAAAGTACAATTTCAAAACACACACACACACTCTCTCTCTCTCTCTCCCTCTCTCTTCTTCTTCTTCTTCTTTGCTATCCTTTCCTTCCACTGTCCCTTACTCTCGGGTTAGCTATCTCTACTAGAATTAAGTCCTGACCACCTCGCTGGGGGGATCGTAAGGTCTGTGTGGTCAGTGTATCTATATAAATATATGTAAATCTCTCTCTCTCTCAAACACACTTACTCTCTCTCTCTCTCTCTCTCCCTTAACTCGGCACCCTCCCTTTTCTATCACCATGGCAACGGAGATAAACGTAAACAAAGGCCCCGAATAACGAGTGAGATACGAGCCTATTATTTTGCCTTCTCCTTTTTGTTTATCCGATTGGTGTTGACTCTGGATACGTCACTGAGCTAATTCCCTTCCCCTGAATAGATGGAATTTAGACGGGTAATTTGGTTTAGCATTAGATTAAAGGCTAGATGAGGATTTGTAGATTAAGAATGACTGGAGCCTAATTAGATAAATCTGCTAATGTATCGTGGATTATCTAGGCTATTGATGGTCTTGGGGAGATTATTATTATTTTTGTTTTCTATGTGAGTGAGGGAGACAAAAGTCAGAGCTGCCTGTAGCGAGTGCCTCCCCCATAGTTGAAAGAGTAACGAGGCCAAAATCAAGGGACGTTCGAGCCAAAATGCCTGGACACAGGAGTTTGAAGCAATTTAAGTCATAGGAGGATGGAAAGACTGAGTCTGGGAGAGAGTTCCAGAGCTCAGCTGTTGAATAGAAAAAAGACAGAGTAACATTTCACTCTTGGGTTGGAGAGTTGCACAGAGTAGGGGTGGGATTGTGTTGCAAGAGGGGTACCACGTACCCTACGTAGAGGAGGTGGTATACACTGGGAAAGCTGTGAGAAATACTGATTATAGTAGTAGCGATAGAATAGTGAGAGAGATGCAACATTGCGGCGAAGAGAGAGAGATTACAAAGAGTTGGTGAGTGGGCGAAAATTAATGATACGAAAGGCTTTCCTTTCTACTTTGTCTAGGGGTGCGGTGTGAGAGGATCCTCCCCACACATGTGAGCAATACTCAATACAAGGACGCACTATGCCCCTGCACAGAGCAAGGAGCTGTGCAGGGGTAAAGAACCACTTGGGGCGGTTGAGCACACCCAGCTTCTAGGAGGCTGCCTTAGCAAGACTGGTAATATGGTCCTTCCAAGTGAGAGCAGAATAAAAAGAGACACCAAGAATATTGAGAGAATATGAAGGATTGATTTATGTATTGTTGAAGAATAAGGGATAGGGATAGTTCATAAAATTTGACGTGTATCTATCTCTCTCTCTCTCTCTCTCTCTCTCTCTCTCTCTCTCTCTCTCTAATCCCACCTGCCTCTGGTTTATTTACTTCCATGGCAGGCCCTCTCTGTCTCTCTCCCTCTCTCTGTTCTCTATTTATTCTCCTTGTTCTTCCTTTTCTACTTGTTTGCCTTCTCTCCTTTCCTTTGAACCCCTTCTATGCTGGCGACGTCTGTTTACTTATATTCTAGCTATATCTAAAACAAATTGTGCAATTTAACCCTTTCACGCATTTATGACGCAGAGGTTGCCAGATTAGCAATAAGAAATAGAGTTCTCTCACTCTTATAATTACCTCTCCAAAATTAGTTTTCTGCCCACAGCTAACTCAAAGACAACTGCAGAGGTTGAAGTAACTAAACTAAAGGTTTCTAAATACCCCTGATGGTAACAAAGGCTTTAAAGTATCCCCAATAGGCTCAACACAGCTAACTCAAAGACAACTGCAGAGGTTGAAGTAACTAAACTAAAGGTTTCTAAATACCCCTGATGGTAACAAAGGCTTTAAAGTATCCCCAATAGGCTCAACATAGCTAACTCAAAGACAACTGCAGAGGTTGAAGTAACTAAACTAAAGGTTTCTAAATACCCCTGATGGTAACGAAGGCTTTAAAGTATCCCCAATAGGCTCAACACAGCTAACTCAAAGACAACTGCAGAGGTTGAAGTAACTAAACTAAAGGTTTCTAAATACCCCTGATGGTAACAAAGGCTTTAAAGTATCCCCAATCGGCTCAAAATCACGTCATATGTCGGAGAGGGTTAAGAAGGATCTGTGGTAGTAAAAAGGGTCAAATGAGATAGTTCGAAGGCTGTTAATTGCTGGAGGCCCTTTTGAGATTGAACGAAATCATCTAATAGTAGCCAGTATAAAGTTCAAAGGACGCTGCCGGTACTGAATGGGTAATAGTAATCATATCCTGGTTACCATTAGACGATTTTCCTTAGTTTATAATCTACCTATACGACTCAAATGGGTAAATACGATCTCAATAAACCCTCTCAGCTACATAGGTCCTTCATAAACTGCATAAAATCATCTAATTTTAGCCAGAGTTAATGTTCAAAGGCTACAGGTTATCTCGATTAATCCTTTTAGCTACTATATATTGTTCATACACATACACACAACATCCACATCCACCCAACATCAACATCCAACCTACATACCCACTCAACATCCACCCAACATCCACACATCAACATCCAACCTACATTCACACTCAAACCCACTCAACATCCACCCATCAACATCCAACCTACATTCACACTCAAACCCACTCAACATCCACCCAACATCCACACATCAACATCCAACCTACATTCACACTCAAACCCACTCAACATCCACCCAACATCCACACTTACCGTCTTAGTTCCGAGGTTGTTGACCCTACAGACCAGGTGAACCGTTTGACCCACCACCGCTGAGACGTTTGACACCACACTGGGGTCAAACACGGGGTCAAAGAGGGTGTTCAGGTAGTCATTCCAGGTCTCGGGGTCAACGTCCAGGTCACCAGCTTCTTCCCCGCCGCCCATCAGGTCAACTTTTCCGCCCATCAGGTCAGCTTTCCCGCCCATCAGGTCAGCTTTCCCGCCCATCAGATCATCTTTATCGCCCATCAGGTTAGTTTTCCCGCCCATCAGATCAGATTTCTCGCCCATCAGGTAATTCTCCCCGCCCACCAGGTTACCATTCTCCTTGCTCATCAGATCAGCTTTTCCGCCAATCAGGTCAGCTTTCTCGCCCATCAGGTCAGCTCTTTCTCCGCCCATCAGGTCATTCTCCCCGCCCATGTCGCTGAGGTGGGTGGTGGTGGGCGGCAGGGCACAGATGAGGGGCGCTACTGTTTGGGGAGAGAAGAAACCAAAATGATAGTTAATTACAATTATTATTATTATTATTATTATTAGTATTATTATTATAGTATATTCATTCTATCGGGCCAAAAATCTTGACCACCAAAATCTATAACTAAAAAAAAAAACTAGATTAATCAAGCTAAAATTTCTATAATTTAGGAAGAGTCAGCCAGGGAGTATGTGTGGAGATTTACAGCCCATTCACTCTAGCCTTCTTTTAGTTACAGAGGTCAGAGTTCACGATTTTTGGCCTACTTATAACGAATGGACTATAGTTAGTTAGTGCATGTGTGAGTTTGTTATATACCTCTCTCAAGCTAACCTGTCCGAGAAGCCTTCCTTTAACTTATAGTCTCTCTCTCTCTCTCTCTCTCTCTCTCTCTCTCTACCCAATTCTTTTCCCTTTTTTCCTTGAAGGGAGAAAACCATTTAAGTGAATGAATTAAGGATCTGTGGGAATTGTAAGGGTAAAGACTATCTCAATTAACCCTCTGAATTCACTAGATCCTTCTTAATCTGAATAAAAATGTCTAATGATAGCCGAAAAAAGGGGTAATCGGATCTCGAAAGGGGTGAATATGTCCATCTATTTGTCTATCTATCTATCTATCTACCTATTTATCTATCTATCTATCTATCTATCTATCTATCTATCTACCTACCTACCTACCTACCTATCTATCTATATAGCTATCTATCTACGTATCTATCCATCTATCTATCTATCTATCTATACATCTATCTACCTATATATCTATCTACCTACCTCTATCCAATTACCAGACAAACACCAAAGGGTTGAAACTCCTGGTGGTAAACAGAGAAAGTAGGTTAGTTCGTTAGGGAGGTTCCATTCACCCTTTTTTTCCCCATGGCTTCCCTCCTAGTGTGTTGCTCGTGTTCCTATTCTAATCCTAAACAAATAAATATATACATAAATAAATAAATAACAAAAAATACATATATACTGTATATACCCGTCTTGCAACACAATCCCACCCTTACTCTGTACAACTCTCCAACTCAAGAGTGAAACATTACTCTCAATATTTCTTCTATTCAATAACCGAGCTCTGGAACTTTCTCCCAGAATCCATCTTTCCCTTATCCTATGGCTAAAATTGTTTCAACTCCGTGTGTCCAGAAATGTTGACTCGGACGTTCCTTGATGTTGGCCCTGTCACTCTTTTAACTCTGGGGAAGGCACTCGTCACAGGAAGTAAAAAAAAAAAAAAAATAGAAAAAAAAAAAAAAAAAAAAAAAAAAAAAATTATATATATATATATATATATATATATATATATATATATATATATATATATATATACTGTATATATAACCTATGGGGAGTGAACTGTGAAATTGAGTTACTAGATGCGGCTCCATTCACCTTTTTCCACAGTCTACCTTTACTGAGTTTTTCTCGTATTCGTATATTCTTGTCTCTCATTTTTTTTTCTCTCTCTCTCTCTCTCTCTCTCTCTCTCTCTCTCTCTCTCTCGCTCTCTCTACTATCTATCTATCTTTCTTTCTTCTATCTATCTCTCTCTCTATCTCTCTCTCTCTTTCACTCTCACTCTCTCTCTCTCTCTACTATGTATCTATCTATCTTTCTCTCTCTCTCTCTCTCTCTCTCTCTCTCTCTCTCTCTCTCTCTCTCTCTCTCTCTCTCTCTCTCTCAACTTGTGGAATGGGCTTCCCCGAAACGTTATAGACTGCATCACCGTTGATGCATTTAAACTCCGCCTAGACAAATATCTCGCATCAAACCCGCGACTGACTGCGTTTGTAAATGAATAACTTTATTTTATCCCCCCCTCAGTTACTAACCCATCTGTCCTCTACTAACTTTCAAATCCTGCCACGGACATTAGTTCCAGGGCAGTAATTCCTTTTCCAATGTTTCCTTGCCCACTCTAAACCACTGTTTGGACACTTGATCCTCAGTGTTTTGGAGGACAAGCAACCTAGAAGGGTCACTAGATCTGTTGTTGCTTGATTTCCTTTGTACTCTCTCTCTCCATGTGCCATACAACTATCTAATATATATTCCGTATGTATTATGTAGACTATGTACAATTCCCTCCACAAGTTCCGTTCCTCTCTGAGATTGTATCTATGGAAGTAAAAAGAGTATATCTTATTCTAGAGTGTAGTATCTTATTCTAGAGTGTAGTATCTTATTCTAGAGTGTAGTATCTTATTCTAGAGTGTAGTATCTTATTCTAGAGTGTAGTATCTTATTCTAGAGTGTAGTATCTTATTCAACAGTTGCATAAGAAGGTGAATTAACTACTGCAAGGAACTCTCCTAATTCAATAATACTATTTTTACTTTCATAAGTATGTGGAAAGCCGCTGTCACACGAGCGCTTTTTCTGTCAATTTTGCATGAGCAAGTTTTTTCTCGTATTATGTCGGGACAATTTCGCACTCGTATTGGTAACTAGACTGAAAGTAGATTATGTTAGGCGGCTGAATTCTGATACAGTGTAATTTTTTAAGCTTCCAGACCATAATTGCCCGTAAAAATTGCTCGAAAAGGGGCTCGTGTGACTCCGGCTTAAATCTCGGAATGAAAGCTAAAAGTGCAATGTACCAAGGGATAGATGTACCAACAGAGAGTGGGGGTCGGGCGCCAGTTGGACTAGATAATG